>JARDYJ010000006.1:9962803-10245303 GCA_029215755.1 Spea hammondii
GCATCTCAGGTAATCAGCAACAATCGGATTACCGGCTGAAGCTTTTGTCGCTTGAGGTTCAGATCAATTCCACACCCAGCCTGGTTTAGTCATTTACAAAGTTCTAGCTCGGAAGGACATCCATTATCGATGGAGTTAATGGTTTGGAACTTTCAGACTGATCATGGAACATCTTGACCAATTCTGATGGATCATACCAAGTCATCACAGCTCACCCATTGGTCACTATACAGTTCCTAATAGTCCAATTAACAATCCTCCGATATGGAGTCTTAAATTAACACTAAATACATTTTATTGGCCAAACATAGAAAAAAAAAGTTTTCACTTTAAATTATTTCATTGTTTTTCTCACTCTCTTTCAATCCCTATGTTCTCCAACAACCGCTTCTGTATCTCTATCTCCTTCTATGCTTCTCCGTCTTCTTCTCCACAGGTCCACTTCTCCTTCTCTGATGCTCTACTTCTCCTCCTTTGCTTCTCCACCTACATTGTTCTGTCCTCTTCCGAGTCCTTCCGCAACATGAGCTTCCATGTACACAACGGGGACAATTCTGTTCCCCAATTAGAGGAATGGGGTAGAGGTTGTCCCCTTGGGGGAGCAGAGGCTTCACCCTGTCATGGACGTACTTGAAAGGGGAGAGAATACTGCGGGCGGGTTCAGAGAGAGATGGAGAAGGAGAAGTGGAGCGTCAGAGAAGGAGAACCGATTGTCGGAGAAAGTAGGGAGTCGTTGAGAGAAAGAAGCCGTCCGAATTCCGTCTGAACCAAATGGGCAGGAAACGAAATTTGTTGGAAACAAAAAAAAATGTATCCGTATCGTTTTTGGGCCATCTGATGTATATTGCAGGTTCATAAGATCGCAGATGTATTTCTGCGTGTGTAGAGTATCAGGGTCTCACTTTAAAACCCCCCCTTCTTACACTAAAAGTGTTGATTTGCTTGCCTCCAGTGCTTTAAATTCTATCTCCACCCCCCCTCCAATAAAACTGCAGACATGATTTTGACCATGAAACCCAACAAGCCTGCTTTCCCGAGAGAAGACAAACAGTTTCTGTTTATTTTTAACCACTCGGATGACAAAGCCCTTCTAGGAACGTCCGCAAATCCTTTTGACAGCTCATCCGCTAAGCACTCTCTCTGTTGCCCCCGCGTTTCACGGAACTGAAGATGATGTTTGGTAACATGTAGGCCAGCCTCTCCCCGTGGCACTGACAGATGACAAGCGCTATCAGTGTCACGGTGGCTGCTGAAGTCCCCGTGATGGCACGTTCCTGGCACTCATCATCAATCAAAAGATAAAAGTTGTGATCCATAATTCTTTATCGGAATTCTCCGATTTTCACGGTTTCACAAAGAAACATTAAAAACAATAAGAAGGGCTGAAGGAAGGCCGGTCAAGGAGAACGGTGGAACCACCAACATCAACGAGAAGGCCAAGAGCTGACTTTTTGGCCAATACTGGTCTTTAGAGATGGATTAGAACTTTCGTATTACTTTTTTACCATGTAGAACCTGGCATTAGGAACATTCCAAAACTTCTTAATTTTAGTCTCAGAGATCTCGGCATGAAGCCAGGAGGGCCAAGGATCAAACCAAGAAGCTGTCACCAGAAGGTTTGCGAGTCGAATTCCAGAAGTCCTCCGTCTTGACGCTTGACCAGGATGTCCGAGACCAAGACGAGGACTGTTTATTATCCGTCATTGGAATTATTCAACAGGAATGTCCTGGTCGATTCAACTTTTTGGGGTATGTTGAATATTTGGAACCTTTTTGGAACGTTTTAAGTTACCTTTTACACGACAGGTAATGTAACAAAAGTGAAGGAAGAAGAATTGAGAAGTTGGTTCTAGTTAAGGGCTCTTCGTGTCTACCATGAGAAGGAGACATCTGAGGTCTTGAAATCTAACACTATCCAAGATACATGAATGAAGAGCTTACTAAACCCCCATTAATGTTTTTTATTTATATTCTAATATGGTGAATGAAGTTAAAATCGCCAGATGAACAATCGAAATGATTTCACCCGCCGATGTATTCGCCTTTTAGTGAATAAGACCCCGCGTGTTCACATTTTGTCGAACTTCTTATATAATACTCAGGAGGCCAAGTGCAGTAACCCTATAAATGCTGGACAGAAGTGTGAATGGCATCTGTCAAGCAGACAAGCTACACGGATTTGGAGATAATTCTAACCGGCGTCTGACCCCCTCGGGAGGGCGAGTGGGTCATTGTGCTGAAGATAATCACTTTTCAAGAAAAGATTAGTCACCAGCTGGGTTTTAGTTACGCCAGAAGGAGGCGGCTTAGAGGGCCCAACGTGTAGACCGAGGGTTCACTCGGGGGCAGAGGGCCACGCTTAATCCTTGCCGCGGAAAGATAGACCGATGGTTTAGAACGTGTCCGGATGAGACGCGCCGGGTTTAGGTTTACTCACCGGTTATTGGAGCTGTGATGTCAGGAGATTTGTGGCTCGTGGAACGATATTACGTAAAATAATGTAACTGAATATTTTCGGCATCATTTTGCATCTTTAGAGTTCCATTTATGTACTTTTTTGTAGATTGTGCTAAACAGGAAGGTTTGGTTACTGGAGCAGTTTGGAGGAGAGTTGAGAGAGCAGATAGGGGAGGGGTAATAGGAGCAGTTTGGGGAGGAGTTTCAGGGGGTGGTTATAGGAGCAGTTTGGGAAGGAGTTACAGGGGGGGTTATAGCAGCAGTTTGGGGAGGAGTTACAGAGAGGGGTTATAGGAGCAGTGGGGAGAGTTACAGGGAGAGTTTATAGGAGCTGATAGGGGAGGACTATGCGGAGGGATTATGGGAGCAGTTAGAGTAGGTGTTATGGGGAGGAGTTATAGGAGGAGTAAGGGAGGAGTGCCAGTTCTGGGAGGAGTTTTGGGGCAGCGCTAATAGTATGAGGGACTTCATTTCGCCAGAGGCCTGTTACACTATATTACACTCGATCATCATTATAGAGGTACAGAACGCATCCAATCCTACCCCTAAATCCTGATATTAGAACCCGTTCGTGTTCCGGAACATATTAGAAAGATGTGATTTAAGTTAAAAGCCCGAAACGGTGCCTGTGTCGTTGTAGGGCCAAAGAGGAACACCATGTCCCCAGCCATCTTCTTCTGAGACCCCAATCCCCGAAAGGACATGTGGACCCTAACTTGTGTCTCTGGAAAAACCAAGGGGGTCTCCGTCCCAAGAGGAGAACTACTGAAGCCGTCAAAGGGATTTGGGGGACCCACATTGCCCACCAAAAAGCCAAGTCAACCACCAGCCATAGTCCACGCCAGTGTGGAAAGACAGCCCCGCCACGGTCAAAGTGTACCCCTTACCCACCCTCGTGTGATTAGCACCCAGATTGACCTGACCTAGGGACTTCAAAAAGAAGCCTCGGGGTTCTTGCCACCCTTAGCCTTAGGACCAGAAGACCAAAGTTTCCCCTCTTACAAATATTTAAAAAGGATACAAAAATTTGTAGAAATTAGAAGAGCCCAGATGCATACTGGGAAACTGCTATTATGTTTTAAGTACAGGTGAGATGTTTTTTATAATATTCTTAAAAATTATATTAAAAATCTATTATTACAAATATATATAAAAAACACTATATATAAAAAATGTATATATTAATTGCAAATATATAAAAACCGCTATATAAAAAATATATTAAAAATGTATTAATTACAAAAATATTTTAAAAAACACCGATTTGCTAAAACTAATCATTTCGACCAATTTTGCATCAATTTGAGTGAAACTGGGGTCGAATTTCACTAATCTCTGGATCTCCCCCTTCCTAATTAGAATGTGTTTTTTTCACCCCTGAGGGGGGTACAGAGATATATGGAATTGCTTACCGAAACATTCTGACTCATTTTTTCAAGTTTTATCATATTTTTAATCTTATTTTATGCCCGGAAGGATCTGTGAAATCAAAAGAATAAAATCCCGTGGAATATTCTGCGTCAGGATATTAAAAATCCATATTATTAAACCCGCAAGCGAAAAAATAGGTTAAAACGTGAAAAAAAGCCCTCACCCTACATGTTTATTTTATAAACAAATAAATCATGTAAATGTTTTCTAAAAATGATTATTCTGTGATTTTATTTTACAGAATTATTTATTTTACCAAACCTTTTTTTGGAGAGAATGTCCGCTTTTTAGTACATTTAAGGTACTCAGAGGGGAGAGCGGTAAAAGAGGCGCCCTGATAATGACATCTTCAGAGATATTCATGACCTAAATCTGAAATATTTCTGATATTAAACAGCACCGATATTTTAATTATTTTTGATAGTCTTCAATAAAATAGTTTTTTAATTTTTATAGCATTTTTTATTGCATGACTCATGTTTTTTTTATTACTTTTCTGGCAAAAAATTGGACAAATTACCTCCAAACAGATCTTACCCTCCGATCAGATTTTTTTTTAAAAATCAATAGAAAAACAGGAATTGGGGACCCTGCTTTTTCATGTTTAGATTGCAAGCTCATAGCACCAGGTCCCTCTGCAGGGACCTGCTAATTAAAAAAAAACACCAATTACATATTTAGGAAATTTTTTGAAGTTGACTTTGATTTCCAGATCGATACAATTGTGCCTTTGATCATGAAAAATTCAGATTCCAAAAAAGAAAAAAAATTTGGGACAAATAAAAAAAAAACAAAAAAAAACAACGCACATACAAAAAAAAATACATTTTTAAAAATTTGCGGAGAAGCGTCAGTTACTCCCGAAATCTAACATTTTGGGGGAGGGGTGTTCTGTAGAATTATTCTTCATTTCGATTTCAGATTAGGTGCCGGTACTGGCTACAGGTGACCCCCCCCACACACACAAAAAAGTTAAAATAGATGATTTTTCCAAATTACAAAATCTGTCATTTTTTTACAATCTGTTGCGTGGGATTCTAATGCTGCTCCTTGACTCCCAAAGGAATTTTTCTAAT
This sequence comes from Spea hammondii, assembly GCA_029215755.1. Lineage (NCBI taxonomy): Eukaryota > Metazoa > Chordata > Amphibia > Anura > Pelobatidae > Spea > Spea hammondii. The sequence continues at coordinate 9,967,768 of JARDYJ010000006.1, forward strand.
AACCGTATCATTTCTCGAATTTATTCGGGTTCTAATTAACCCTTTGGGTACCGGAATGGGAGCCCTGCACACACCGTTCCACCCCGCTGTGTGAAGGTCCCCGACGGCTGTCACATGATCGCCCACCCCTCGCTCCGCCGCTCAGATCCTTTTTTTTTTTTTTTTTTGCTTTCCCCGCTCGGTGACCTCGCTCGGTAGATGCCGCCTGCCCCGGCTCTGCGGCCACAAGGATGCCGTCGGTGTCCGTCTTCTGTAAAGGAGCCATGCTGATCAGCAGGTGAGTCCAAAGCACCCCACCGGGCACCTCCATGCGCGGGAGGGCGGACGGGGCAGATGTCGGGGGTTTGGGTTACGGAGAAGGAGCGCGGCGAGAGCCGTCAACATCTCTTTATCCCAGCTGAGGCGAAAGCCACCGACGTCTACTGGAATTCATCCAAGACGGGGGCGACAAAGCTGCGATCAAAAGGAAATGCCCCCCCTTCCACGATGTTTCATGCCCTCCTTTATTTACTTTCCCTTATTTATAAGACAATCTGATAAATGTAACCCCCCTCGTCACAAATGCCCCTGGCTGCTTCCACACATCCTCAATTTGCTCCGCAGGTTAATTGCCACAAATCCCAGAGGTGGAGGGGCAAACATTTCCATTTGCCTCTGCCTTCCAACGCCAAGAGTCCCAGCCAGAGCTTCATCATCTTCATATACTACTTCTTACGCCGAGGCTTGAGTTATCTATACCCAGGAACAGGGGGTTTTGCCCCAATCTCAGGGTCTCCGGGGCAGATTCTCAGGGGTCACACAGTCTGGAGAGACTGCTTTTGATCCCAGTATGTTATGGTTGATCTCCCTGCTTGAATGCAGGTGACTCGATTAAGTGTATCTTTAAATAATGACAAGTCAAGGTTTCCATGACGACCAGTGTTAGAGCCAATTGTTTGACACATTTGACGAGTCGCTGCATAGAATCTTCACAATGGGCTATTAAAGGGTTACAAAGCTATGAAGAAATGAATGGGTTAATAACGTCAACTGCAATATTCTGAACCCATGTAAGAAAAATGCCTTTTGCCTTCATTCAGCCCCTCCTCTGTTTTTAACCATTTATTTGCTCTAAATCATACATTTTTTGCACTACGGAGGTTTGTGACGGTTTGTGGGAAATATTTATTGGGGTTCATCATAAATTCTACCACCTTTTTTTTTTTTTTTCAAACTTCTTTTTATTTAAAGCTTTTTTTCTTTTTTATGTTTTCTTTGGTTCGTCACGATAAGGATGCAGAAAGAAAGAAGGGGGGGGTCACAAAAAATAAAATGCAGTGTCAGATCCATGGTAAATTTCTACTACCACCTTTTTTTTTAACCCAAAAGAGTAAACGGGGCTTTCATTTCTTCTGCCTGCACTGACCTTGGGCCCTGACCTTGAACTCTTCACCTCCTTAATCCGTCTCTGGTCGGTCGAAGCCCTTGTGGACCCACCAGTAGGGTTGGGCAGTCAAACTATACCTCCCGAGGTTCATGATGCTTATATCTAAGTCCAGAGTCCTAAGAGAGAGGAGAGACGTCCAATGTCCAAGCAGGCAGAAGAGTCCAGGTGAAGCTCAGATCACAAGCCAAGTGTAAAGCAGGGCAGGAACAATCAAAAGAACGGTCTGATATCCGAGATTCACGTCCCAGCCAAATAAAATAATAATTTTTGGTAAATAGGGCAGATTTTGGCTATTTTTACTTACTTTCTCTGCACCAACAGTGAAAGAGGAACGATAGGATTGTAGAACCAAGTGGTGGAGGGGTGGGGAGCGCTGCTTATAGAGGAGAACCTTGTAACCTTCTACATTGTTACATTCGATCAGGTGTGTAACATGTAACAGAGTCTGAACGCCCCCCTCCCCCGCGCTAAATATATCTTCAAATTATTTATCATTAAATTATTCAACAATTTAAAAGATGTGGTTTTTATTCCCAGTTCTTTTTATTTTATTTTTTTTTAAGTATATTCACTTTAGGACTAAAATCTGAACAAAAATGTATGATAAAAACTGTAAAATGCTATCAAATGGTTAAATCTTTCAGCAGATCCAATCTTTTATTAATTTTTTCCTCCCCAGGACATTAATGGGTCCTTATGGGATGGATCGAACAGTATATTGCATGGAATTTAATGACTGCACCAATGGATTGGGTAATGTCTTATATTTTATATTATTTTTATTATTATTATTATTGTTTTAATAAGTAATGAATTAATTTTTGTTTATAGCGCCACCATATTCCATAGCACTGTACAATGGGATATATATATATATTTAATGATGGATCAGAAAATATTTAATTCTGTAGCATTCATATCGCTCAGTTTTATCACAGCGTTCATTTATAATAATGCAAAGGTACTGAGCGATTCACCTGTGTGCAAGCAAGGTATCCAAACATTGATGAACTAAAATTCCCATCATCCTTTGACAGCTAACGCAGCCGGTGCTACAGATGGGCAATTTCACCAATTTAATGGGTTAAAAATTATTAAATAAATAATAATATATAAAAAAGCATTTTGTTTATTTTGATATTTTTTGCTATAACTACATAATTACGTAAATTACAAAAATATTTAAGCAAAAATGTATTCAAATTGTTTGATGAAAATCCACAGATTTCTTTAAAATGTTTTCTTTAAAAGAAATCTTTTTTATTCAATTAAATTACATTTTAATTTCTTTAAAACTGCCTGGAAATATTATCCATAAATAATAAAATCACGAGTTTTATCAGAAATATCTCTATAGGGATATGTAGTGTTTGAGACCTCTGGGTAACGCCTCGGCAGAAGCAAAACCATAAGGAAAATATTTCGCCGCCGGAGATGAATGAGAAACGCGATTGGTTAAAAAGCTCATATTATATAAAAAAAAAATATTATAAATATTTACTATAAATGTGTTAATATTTATTATAAATATTATTATAGTATTTATTATTATATTAATTTTGTATTAATAAATAAATCAAATAAATATTATTTCATAAAAAAATCAGCAAAAATACTTTTTTTAACACTAAATTGTGGTAAGGAACACATATTTTAGGCAGTTGGATGGACTGGCGTTTCGTGCCACGCGGTAATCACCCCGTTCAGCAATCAGATGGGATTTGGCGCCCGCCGGCGCCCGGGATGAAAGAGGATTTGTGGAATTGTATTGGAAATACTCTATGAGACCATTACTTCAATTGCATCAGGAGACCAGCGGGGGTGGGAGCCGGGCTCAGAAAGAAAATGAGATATAAAAGATATAAACCGATTTATAGGAAAATGCTCAATAACCTAGAAAGAGGAAAAGGGGTAGTTTATGGGCGTTATATAACCCAGCAGCAGATCTTACCCCCGGCAGCGGGGTAAGAAGGCAGCGGAGGGTATGAAGAATGGGTATGCGGGTACAGGGTGTGACCCCCTGCCATAACTGGGAACTGTCAAGGTTTTACCCCTGAGTCTCAGCGTTTTTTTACCCCAAAGGTGAATGGGCAGATTTGCAGGGTTTTTACCCCCAGTCTCAGGGTCTCGGGGTAAATGGGGCAGATTCTCAGTCACACAGATTCTCAGAAGCCGACCTCGTATTCTCCTCTGACTTAATGATATCTTAGCCTCCCAATTGGTGCTTTTCTCCCTGCTTTATCACAGCTGGAATCCCTGCTTGAATACAGGTGACTCCATACAGATTGTCTTTACCTCCCGGCAAGTGACAGTTTCCATGATGACCATTATCAGAAACATTCGGGCTGCCACCTAATAACGAGCCCCTACAATAATGATGCGTTAGTAAAGGTTTCATATTTGGGGGGTGTGGGGGGCAGGGAATTGTTCCCAAGTATACGTTGGACGGGGATCTTTACACTTACAGGGGCTTCGAGCTGTAAATAAACACTGATGGGCAGTGAAGGGGATGTTGAGGAGCAGGAAGAACACATATTTTCATACATTTTCCTCCCGTTGTACAGCGCTACTGAATATGATGGTGCTATATAAATCACTAAACACGTGCTTTTATATTTTAATACATATATATATATATATGTTACAGAATTGTCTGATAATCGTGGATAATATATTATCTATCTATCTATCTATCTATCTATATACATATAACAATATATTTTTTATTTGTTTTTTATGTTTCTGAATTTCAGGGATAAAGGTAATCGGAGGACTTCGGGACAGCAGCAGAGAGGAGTATGGAGTTTACGTCAAAAGAATCCTTCCGGGCGGCGTGGCTTATTCTGATGGTATATTAGATTAAGTCCCCTATCTGGGTCAGAACTTTTTTACTGAGAGGGTGGTAGATAAGTGGAACAGCCTCCCAGCAGAGGTGGTAGAGGGTAATACAGTGAGGGGGTTAAACATGCATGGGATAGACATACGGCTCCTGAATCTAAGACGAGACCAACGACTGATTACGATTTGAGTCGGACAAGACGGGGGCCGAATGGGGCCGATCTGGGGGCAGATTCCAGGTTTCTTTGAACCTAATTAGTGTTTTTCTGTTTTCTCTACCCACAGGACGGCTGCAGCCTGGAGATCAGATCCTGGAAGTGAATGGAGAGAGTTTATTGGGGGTATCTAATGAGAGGTAATAACTGCAGCGTATGGTTTTGAGGAAATGCTTCTACAGCAATTAATTATCCAAAAACCGAAAAATAACCCAATACCCCCAGAGTGCTGACCAATAAGGATTCAGGTGGGAGATCACGTAGAGTCATATCTAGAGCGAGTAAATCGGGAGAGAAAAGGAATCAATCAGGCTCATGCGATAATAATGCAGAGGGCTGGGTGGGCATCACGCATGGGGATTAATATTAAGCGCTACGGAATATGATGGCGCTATATAAAACTATAGATAAAAATATTAATAATAATAATAATTCATAACAGGAGGAGATTTGGACTCAGTGAGGACACCTGGTGGCTGATTTGCTAACTGCTTTATACTATTGTGTCTATCAGATAAAAGGGAAAATGTACTTTTGTTTCTCATTATAAATATCACTTCTTATTATACTTTTTTTTCGGTTTTAAAATCATGGTTTTCCTTTAATCCAATATTTTGGATGGCTGTTTACAAAAACTACCCCGTACATTAAGTTCTTATGAGGGGAGGACTCAGTAAAGTGTGGGTGCCTAAGCGCTGACAGGGTAGGTAGGGTTTTTAAGTGGTTCCTTATCATTTGCAGGACGGGGAGGGGGGGGCAAGGGATTGGGTCCATGCCCCTCCAAAGAGGATTTTACTTTTTTTAAACCCCCTCACAGCAATGGGCTGGAGATGGAAGGGTCAAGATGTCCTCCCTTGGTTATCAGGGAACTCTGGTGACCACCATTTAGTTTGTTTTATTTTATCTTTCTTTTTTAATTTTTTTGTGAGTTGGAAGGAAGTTTTACTTTACTGAGAGGATAATAGACAAGTAGAACAGCCTTCCAGCAGAGGTGGTAGAGGGTAATACAGTGAGGGGATTAAACATGCATGGGATAGGCATACGGCTCCTGAATCTAAGACGAGACCAACGACTGATTAAGGTTTGAGTCTTTACAGCAGGAGAAACGGGCGACTAGATGGGGGCCGGATGGGGGCCGATCTGCCGGCAGAGTCTATGTTTCTAAGACCTTAAACTTTCTCTCGACAGAGCTGTTGATATTCTGCGATCCGCGTCGGCCACCAGCTACATGCGTCTTCTCATTGCCAGAGATGATGAAGCCAGGTAAGGGTTAATGTTCACGTTTTTACATATTGTGGAGGATGCTGGGAGTCACAGCACACGGAGTCTGGTGTCTGTCTGGGGTGTCCGAGTCCTTGGTCTCATTTCTTTTATTGTCATTTAATGTGCCATCTAAGCATTGCATTTAGAGGTTTATTCACTAAAGCGGGATCTTACAGTAGAGTTACAGTTCCAACTGCGCTTATAAAAGTTACAATTAAACTCTCCATTATGGACCTCAGTCCGTTCAAGATACAAATACCAGGCTTGGCTATTCATAATAAACGATGAAGTTAGTGAGTTGAAGCTGAAACTCTGTGTTACTGAGAGGGTAGTAGGTAAGTGGAACAGCCTCCGAGCAGAGGTGGTAGAGGGTAATACAGTGAGGGGATTAAACATGCATGGGATAGACATACGGCTCCTGAATCTAAGATGAGACCAACGACTGATTAAGGTTTGAGTCTTTACAGCAGGAGAAACGGGCGACCAGACAGGGGCCGGATGGGGGCCGATCTGCCGGCGGGTTCTGGGTTTCTGTATAAATTTGACGGGTTATTTTTTTTATTATATATCGCATATCACTTTAAAATATACCGTATAAGGGCTAAAGAACTTTTGGGATCCAATTGATTGTTTCCGTTCCCTTTGTAACGTTACGATGGAATCATTTGTGCGGGGAGGAAATAATATGGTTTTAATGTTACAAAGGGTTAAAACCAACCTGCGAGAGGCAGTCGCTTTAATCTTCAGACGGACTTTGTAGCATTCAGTGTCCCCGGGTTATTACATGGGAAGGTCATGGGAGACGGACCCCCCGAGGGTTAATCGGCTCACTCCGGCCGATTCGCTGACACATTTGCTAAGCAGTCCTGATATCATAAAAATAACTTTAAAGCCGGACTCTGCAGCGGTCAGGAGAAGAGGACCTTAACCCTAAAAATGCCGGAGGTGCGATGTCACAAGCTTTGGTTAAAGGACATAAAATCTCCCAGCAGATCGGCCCCCGTTCAGCCCCCGGCCCTCTTCTCCCGCTGTAAAGACTCAAACCTTAATCAGTCGTTGGTCTCGTCTTAGATTCAGGAGCCGTATGTCTATCCCATGCATGTTTAATACTCTCACTGTATTACCCTCTACCACCTCTGCTGGGAGGCTGTTCCACTTATCTACCACCCTCTCAGTAAAGTAAAAGCTGAAGATCACTGATTTAATGAAATCATCTCTTCCATGCATTCCAGGAAGGAATTCTCTGAGCTGATGGAAAAGTACGGAGCACACAGTGACTGTGGATCCTCCAGAAGTTCCCCCGTCATGCACAGCAGTGAGTATATCACCGACGTATTGGTTTGTCAGTGAGGAGTGTGGCAGCTTTCTGTAGCAGGATTTGGTCATTAAAGGGCGATTTCACATCATTTTTTTAGCACACTGTCTTCTCTTTTACCCCAGTTGTAGTTTTTGCCCCATAATATAAATGTTTTCAGGCAGCTGCATATCAGCCGTTTGTATGATTCTCGCTCTGTTATCTGATCCCCGATCTACTAAACCCCCCGACTCCTTATCATACTGCCTGTGGGGAACAATAGAACGTCTCAGTCTTAATCACCAGCTGGACACTGTGACTAATGAAAGTCTATGGAGGAAAAGACGTAATTAGCATTACTGTATACAGTGCTGGGGTTCTTGTATTCTTGGACAGATCATTTCTAACGCCTGTCCTTCTCAGGCAGATATCTGGAGAGCACGTCCTCGGAGTCTTCCTCCCGTTCCCAGAGTCCTTTGCTGCTGAGTCCGGCCAGCTCTCACGGCCAATTCTCAGGGAGTTCTTGTCTGTCCCACCACTCACTTTCAAGGTATGAAACACTCAAGTCCCCCGGATAAACCGTGTAATATAAATGGAGAGTGGTGCTGAGAGTGGTGCAGTGTGTTGTGTGTGGCTGATGTGGTGTGCTGAAGCATGAATGTCTGAGCGCGGGTCAGAGTAATGTCATGTGCGCAGCTGAGTAGTGGCGTGTGTGTTGCTGAGTGGTGGTGTGTGTGTTTGCTTGTGTTGCTGAGTGTGGTGTGTGTGCTGCTGGGTAGTGGTGTTTGTGTTGCTGAGAGTGGTGTGTGTGTTGCTGAGAGTGGTGTGTGTGTTGCTGAGAGTGGTGTGTGTGTTGCTGAGTGTGGTGTGTGTGCTGCTGGGTAGTGGTGTTTGTGTTGCTGAGAGTGGTGTGTGTGTTGCTGTGAGTGGTGTGTGTTGCTGAGTGGTGGTGTGTTTGTGTTGCTGTGAGTGGTGTGTGTGATGCTGTGAGTGGTGTCTGTGTTTGTGTTGCTGTGAGTGGTGTGTGTGTTGCTGTGAGTGGTGTGTGTGTTGCTGTGAGTGGTGTGTGTGTTGCTGAGAGTGGTGTGTGTGTTGCTGAGTGTGGTGTGTGTGCTGCTGGGTAGTGGTGTTTGTGTTGCTGAGAGTGGTGTGTGTGTTGCTGTGAGTGGTGTGTGTGTTGCTGTGAGTGGTGTGTGTGTTGCTGAGAGTGGTGTGTGTGTTGCTGTGAGTGGTGTGTGTGTTGCTGTGAGTGGTGTGTGTGTTGCTGAGTGTGGTGTGTGTGTTGCTGTGAGTGGTGTGTGTGTTGCTGTGAGTGGTGTGTGTGTTGCTGTGAGTGGTGTGTGTGTTGCTGTGAGTGGTATGTGTGTTGCTGAGAGTGGTGTGTGTGTTGCTGTGAGTGGTGTGTGTGTTGCTGAGTGTGGTGTGTGTGTTGCTGTGAGTGGTGTGTGTGTTGCTGTGAGTGGTGTGTGTGTTGCTGTGAGTGGTGTGTGTGTTGCTGTGAGTGGTGTGTGTGTTGCTGTGAGTGGTGTCTGTGCTGAGTGGTGAAGCTATGGTTGGAGTCATGGTTCAGTGGCCCTCAGTTTGGTTAGGTTTGCAAACAAAGTCTCTGCGCCGCGGCTTCATAAAACTCATAAAATGTTTTCAGTGACTCAGGGATCCAGAATATCTCTGTGACAAAGTCTACCGGCCTTGGAATAGTGATCAGCGGAGGCTCCAACCGGCAGGACGGCCCAATGGTCTACGTTCAGGAAGTGCTGGCCGACGGGGATAGCTGCAGGGTGAGATCAAACCCTACGGGCGCCAACCTTCACGACCCCGATCCACCAGCATTTTACACAAAAGTTTTTATTGAAAATACATATATTTGTCTGTTATCAGGACGGACGCCTCCGAGCCGGAGACCAGCTTCTTGCTATCAACAAGGACTCAATGGTAGGAGTCACCAATGAAGAAGCCAAAAGGATCCTGGCCAGATCGAGATTCAGGTGGGTAATAACGGTCTCCGAGGACTAAGCATGATGGAGGTGGAAGGTCCATGGCCTCTAATGTTTGAGTTGTGCAGTTCCACATCTGGCCACAAGAGGCATCTAAGGCATGATGTGGTTTCTTTAACTGGATCACTGCTAGGTTCCTTCAGTGTACTTTTTATTGAGCGTGTCACACCCTTTATAATGCCTTTATAATGTCCGTCCCTTGGACCAAATAGGGCCATCTCAGGAGCTCCTAGGCTCGTATTTTACATGGACCTCCTCGTAGACCTTCGCACACCTGTTAGGGCAGCTTACATAGTGAGACTGTAGAATTCCAGAAAGCCTGCACTTTGAAGTGTGATTAGGAAAAAAAGAGTTCTTTTCCATAGGCAACCCCATATTGTTTGATTAGTGGTCTTCCAAGGGGAGATCCAGGAGCCCAGATGATGGGCAATTTTTTGTAGACCATTTCAGGGGTTAACCGTCACACGTTGCAGTAACTATTGGAGTATTTACGCAAAGTACATGGCATTTTTCCTTATCTGATAAAGGCAAGACAGCTGCACAGATGTCTCCTTTATGCCTACGGCAGGACGGATTTCGAGCGTCTCAGGAGCCAACTGCTCCGGCTTGGGGCAGCAGAGGAGCCTGGGGCATTGCCTGCCCTGCTGCAGACTCAAACTCCATGTTAGATCCCCGGAGGTAAGTGCGGCCGACGGACATTAGCGGTGGGGCAATTGGTACAGTGACATCATCAAAAATTCAACAGCTGAATAGGTGTGTATGAAACACGTATGTTAAGACGGTTTCGATATTTGTTTCAGTGCCGCCATGAGAACCACGTGCCTTCTCCCTCCCCTGATATCTGCCCACCCGAAGTGACCGTGTCAGGTGAGCATCCGCGGCAGGGTCCAGATCTAGGCCGATAAACGTTATATTTTGTCATGTATTCTTTATGTATTAATGGATGTCGTTATCGCGCTTGTTGCGTTTTAGCTCCAATGTCCCCACCTAATCACAGATCATCTGCTGGAACGAAAGAGAAGGTCTCGCTCGACCCTCGTGTCCGACTCAAGGAGGAGAAGCTGGAATTGGTGGGTCCAAGGGCAGAGGGTTGTTGTGGCCTTTATTGCCCCCTGGTTCATGTTGCCCCTACTTTAATATACCAGAGCACAGTCCACACAACCCCCCAAAAGACCCCCCCCCCCCAGTATTGGTGCCAGGACTGTGAGTTCTGTCAGACCCAACCTTGGCTTCTAAACTCGTTCCTCCGTTACAGATCCTGGAGTTCTTGGGCCTCGATGTTCCAGAAGAGAAATTAAGAGAACTTCATCAGGCGCTGATAACAGACTGTCAGGGGACGGTGGCCTACGGGGGTAAGTCTGGAACCCGGGGATTCCTGGGGAAAAAGCTGGCTTCCACCATGGCAGTGAGCAGAAACTGTCAGTTTTCCACCCGTTTCCATGAGGGGCCATTGTCCAGCAGATGAACTTCCGTGGTAGCTGCCTGGGGCATTTTTCAACCCGTGAAGAAACAGAATGGACATGGTGGCAGGAGAAAGGTTTAGGAACGCATGCCCATTTCCCCTCCTACCCCTTACAGTTTAAGTGTTTGGGAATAGCCCCACCTGCGACATCATCTTCCCCACCCACCCCAGTCACCGGGCCTGCCATTGACGTCAACTCATCCCCAGGGCCTGCCATTGACGTCAACTCATCCCCAGGAGAGTGGGCTCCGGGTAGCCGGATCGTGCCCAGGTTTGGACATCATCTGCTGTAATGCGGCTGCAGCCGAACCCTTGGTGGTTGCGTTAGGGAAATTTTATGTGAATTATATTTAAATCTCTTTATTTTTCAGATTTCCTTCAGGTTATGCGCGACAACCTGCAGGATGAATTAGAAGACGCGGGCCTGGATTACAGCTCCCTGCTCTTCACACATTACCAAGTGGCCAACTTACTGGATACGTCCGCGTTTTACTCTCCCATCGATAAGGTGAGGGGTGGTCTGGGGGAGCTCTGGTGAAAATCAAGTGCAAGTTCCCCCAAAAAAGTAATCTTGACAAAACCACAAAAAATATGTTGATAGGTGTGATGGGAGTGAGTTGGGATGCGTGGTAGGTGTGAAGAGAGTGATGTGTGATAGATGTGATGGGAGTTATTTGTGATAGGTATGAGACAGTGAGTTGTGATGTGTGATAGACGTAAAGTGTGATAGATGTGATGAGAGTGATGTGTGAAAGAAATGAGAGAGTGAGTTGTGATGTGTGATAGATGTGATGGGAGTTATTTGTGATAGGTATGAAGGAGTGAGTTGTGATGTGTGAGAGGTGTGATGGGAGTGAGTTGTGATGTGTGATAGTTGTGAAGGGAGTGATGTGTGATAGATGTGATGGGAGTTATTTGTGATAGGTATGAAGGAGTGAGTTGTGATGTGTGAGAGGTGTGATGGGAGTGAGTTGTGATGTGTGACAGGTGTGATGGGAGTGAGTTGTGATGTGTGACAGGTGTGATGGGAGTGTTGTATAACAGATGAAAGTGAGTTAGTTTTTCACTCTACTTGTAGGAGACAGAGGTGCCGAGGTTCAGTGACAGCGCCGAGCTCCAGCGGCTGCGGGTGGAAGTGACTGACCTTAGACAGGAGGTCCGGCGGCTCAAGGTGAGCGTTTTGGGACAGGGCATTTTTCTCAGTATATTTACATTTTTAGATACTTTACGATATACGATTATTGAAAGAATACTTCCTGTTTCCTCAGAGATTGCTAAAGGAGGCAGAAAACAGTAAAAGGGCGGCCGAGGAGGGACTAGAGAGACTGAGCCAGGTGAGTGCAGACCTAGATAAATCTTAGAGCGCTGTGCCGTTATCATCCCCAGAGCAGTCTAACGCTCCCTGCTTGCTTCACAGAAAGTAATGGGGCTTTTATCCGACAATCGGTGCCTGCAGAACAAACTGCACGTGGCGGAACTTGCGCAGCACCGGGCTCACAGCGCAGAGCACGATTACGAGGAGGTGGTCCACCTCCTAGAGACCGAAATCACGGAGCTGAAGAACCAGGCGTCCGCAAAGAAGAACCTAATGGCGTTAGAGTTCCATGAGGTGAGAAACAAGGTTTCCCAAGATTCCTGTCTCACTCTGCCGCCGATGGGCGTGCGGTCAGCGCTCCAACTACTCCTGATTTGTTAGGGAAGTTAACCTACATTTGTTACATTTTTCTGGGACGATCCCAAAAGCAATTTCCAACTTTTATCCAAAACGAACATTAAGCCAAAAATGCCATTTAGAGCGTAGAAGTAGAGGTGGATTCTTATTGGTTCAAAGGTATAGCGGATCCTGGAAAGGATCCAACTTGTGTTGGATGGTTTTATTATTTTTTTCGCTTCACTATATTATTATTATTATTATTTTTCCCATATTGTTTAAATCCCGTTAGAGGGTACTAGTTGTCAGAATGTAGAGATTATCCTATAGTCCTTTAGGTAAGTCAGGTGACTCATATTTTAACCAATCATATCGTCCTTTGTATATTAAGGGTTTGGACCTGAATCGAAGGTTGTCTTTATCCGACTGCCAGCTACGGAAGTCCGAGATGTCTCGGAAACACCTGGAGTTGTCAAATGAGAAGCTTCTCGGCTTTGTCCAGGTAACTCGGGTGGATAGGTAGACAGGTGGGGAGAGATTTCTGAAGAAGAGACCTCTGAGAGCTCCAAATCTCACGTAACTTTACAGCTTTTTCGTTTTGTGGCCCAATGAAAGATATCAACTTTGACCAAAGACTCCATTTTTCTCTTGGGCTCATATATATAATTTTAATGCATTTATCCATTTTTTCCTTTTCACCTAGAAAGTCCAGCAAGTGCTTGCGTCTTCACTTCAGAAATCCGACGTCAAGCGGTACGATCTCGAAAACTTACGCATTCTCCCGATTTATTTACCCAATTAACAGAATCCGCTCCCTCTTTCTACCTCAATGGCTAAAAAAACCCACAAAATGTTTCAAAAATAAAAACGGGGGAATATTTTCTAATATATTTAGATTAGAAACCTCCATTATTTTTGTAGAGATCATAATATGGAGAACAGTCTCGGGGAAAGTCCTCCCAGCGTGGCCGTTCCTTCGATGGAGTCGCTCGCAACAGAAGTCAGCGACATTCTGGAGTCCTGTAATGGTGAGCGATTCTCGATTAAAGCGGAACTTTTATTTAAAGCTGCTGTTCCACCTAGGGTGCCTCATGAAATAGCCCCAGATAGTTGAGAGGGAGAGGGGTGTGATGGGTGTGTGTGATTGATAGGTATGATGGGAGTGAGGTGTGATGGGTGTTTGATTGATAGGTATGATGGGAGTGAGGTGTGATGTGTGATGGGAGTGATGTATGGCTTTTCCTGTCCCCCAGACTAACAGTGTACATTTTCCATACATGACATCAGGTGTGTTTTGGGATGTAGGAGATTCTACCACAGAGGAAATATATTTCAAAATCGTAAAATCAGAGTATTTTTAAGGAATAAAACGCTGGTGAAATTTTTTTTCCAGCCTGTCCGTTCACTTGTAGCGATTTCCAGAAATACCACAATTCATCACATCAATCGGGGTAAGTGAAAATACATGGATTTGGGAATTTTTATTTTATTTTTATTTATGAAAACAATAATTCCCCAGTTAAATTAGTAAAAATTCCATGTCTGCCCTGCGGAGAGGCTTAGATCGGCCCCATCCGGCCCCCGTCTAGTCTCCCGTTTCTCCTGCTGTGAAGACTCAAACCTTAATCAGTCGTTGGTCTCGTCTTAGATTCAGGAGCCGTATGTCTATCTCGTGCATGTTTAATCCCCTCACTGTATTACCCTCTACCACCTCTGCTGGGAGGCTGTTCTACTTATCTACCACCCTCTGAGTGACGTAAAATTAATGCAAACTCTTTTTCTGCTCAGGTGTTTACACTTCTTTTATAGGTAAAGGTCAAGAATGTTGTTTACGAAAGACGTTAAACAGGAATATTAGGCTGTTTTGTTTCTTGTAGGCTCTGCAGCCTTCGGATGAGTTGGCCCTCGGTCCCTTCTCTACTCGGGGCACAAAGTCACAGTTCAAATGAGGAATTATTTTGCGGGGCCTCCAAGGATGATTCTCCTTAGGGACCTTATTCACGCCGTCAGTTCTCCGCTTTGTACATACGGAATAATTTGGTTTTCAAACACGCAGGCGGCTTCGGGATTGGAAACGGGTTCACGGAATAGAACCGGAAAGTGTCTGGGGAGGAAATATTAAAATATGGAGAATCATCAGATGGGCAAGAGAGGGGGTGCGGGCTGTTACCCCACACAATGTTCACAAGGAGACCTGGCATCTGTCTAATTAATAATGTCCAACAATAAAACATTTTGAGAGGTATTAGCATACCTGAGAAATCCAAGGGCTTGCCCCAGGGTCTCAGGGGCAGATTCTCTGGGTCACACAGTCTGGATCTGACTCCTTCCTATTCTCACCCCGCTGTGATCCCAGTCGATGGTTTTGCTCCCAGTATGTTATGGTTGATATCCCTGCTTGAATTCAGATGACTCGGTTAAGTATATCTTTAAATAATGACAAATCAGTTTCCATGACGACCGGTATTAGAGCCATTTGGGTAACGTATTTGGCGAGTTGCTGCATAGAATCTTAAGGGTGGGCTATTAAAGGGTTAATATTTCAAGAGTCTCAGGGCCCGCTCATTGAGGAAGTCCCCAGCTCTGGGTATCGGCCAGAAATCTGTCGGAATCAAACAAAATCAGCTTCAACCAAATTTAATGCACGAGTTTCCGAGTCCGCTGGCCTTCCAAGACCTTAAAAAATACTTGCGCGCGCGGGACGTGGATTCACGTCAACAGCTGTAAATTCTGTGTTTATGCAGCCCGTGGAGGCGGCCATGACAGTGCTCTCCGACCCGACTTCCTGTTTCCTGTAGGCGCCAAGACAAATAAATCCAACCTCAACCGTTCAGTAAATGTTTTCTTTTAAAAAAAAACCCATGAGAAACGGTTATTTTAACTCTCGCCGCTGGTTTTCCTGAAGCGCTTTAGATCGAATCGAACTCTTTTCTCATAATGGGATCTCCGAACAGGAAGTTGCGGTTAACGAAATATCAAATGGTCTTAAAGGCACTCTATTCTAAATCTTGTAACCGAACTCCTTATAATTACCCACACTGGTGGCAGAACCTGGCACGAGAGGGTACATGGCACAAGTTCTTGCCCTTCAGGGGCATATTCAGGTCCCTTATTATTTCCTACTGTGACAGCGGGGGTTAATAGGAAGCCTCGCCCCTTTATTTCTTCATTAGGCTAAACACATCTCCATAAACTACCATCAAAAACAGACGGGAATTAATTCAATTTGTAATAAATTACTTTAAAAAATAACCCTGCGCTTTGTGTAAAAATATTTTGTGTCCCGCGGGCTTCCCCTTTAAATGGTTAAACTGTGTTTTTCATAAAGAGCGTCTTTATTTCACTGAACACAGGACAAAAAGTATGATGCCGTTGGCTCATCGCTCCTACAGTCCAGGGAGGAAGTGTGACGGTCCCGTCTCTGGAACCAGTATGACTGCCGGCAGATAAATGCATCTCTCAACAATTCAAACAGCTAGAGGGGCTCTTTTGTTGAGAGGGTGTGGTTAGAGGCATGGTTGGGGCGGGGCTATTTGTGTAACTGAGGGGGGCATTTAGAAGAAGAATAATGGGGTTTTATTTACCCCGTTTCCTGCTGTTTCTTTACACATTATCGGGGCTTTTAGGGCTGTAGAACCCTGCGATGCCCTCATACCCAGCAAACATTCTGACCTCCTAGAAAAGAGGGGGATCAGGGGAGGCCCAGACCACTCATACAGCCCCACTGTCCCTACCCCTCCGTGCCTACCCTTTGTGTCACACGCATTACCTCGCACTCACAGAGGGGTGATGGGGACAGGGTAGATATGTATGGACCAGGGGGGGAGAGGAGGCAGACAAGGATACTCGGAGGGCAGAGGTGTACAGATGATGATGATGATGGAGGAGGAAGGTGGAGGTGTGTGGGAAGTGGGGGAGAAGGCGGCAGAGGGGTACGGGAACCGGGAGGAGAGGCAGGGACAGAGGGGATGAGAAAATGGAAAGAGAACATAGGAGAGAAGTTGCAATGCCGATGGGGGCTCTGGCACATACACCAGCAACGGGCCCCAAAACTTCTGGTGGTAGCCCTGAGGATTTGGGGCCCAAAGAGGGACTGTCCCTCCTAAAACAGGGCACTTGGGAGGTATGGATAAAAAGCGCTGCTTACATGCTGTCAATTAGACAGTGCTTTTGTGTTTAAAATCAATATGAAAGGTGTTATCTGTGCCGGGGCCGAGCGGACACATTGTATCGCCCAGCCACATGATGTCATTGTCTCCGCGGCCCTGAATGGGTTTATTCAGGGGGTAAATCTGCTGCAGCTGCAGGAACAGAGGATTTACAAAGAGCTGCGTCCGCACTACGGAGAGGGCGGTGTGAGTGCGATGCTGTGCGGACACACGCGACCAAGGACTCCTCGCCCCATCCGACCAGGTAACCTCAACGCTGTCCACGGGTCGAATCGCCCCCCCAAAAACGCGCAAATTCTCTCTTTTCAGATTTTTAGGTTGGAAATTCAGCTTTTTTCGGCCCTGGAAATACTCCAGATTCTTACTAATTAACTTAATTAAAATGTAGTTTGCTTTTTTATTTTAGTTTTTAGTTATTTTTTATTGTTTGTTAATACTGGTAATATCGGGAGAAGGTGTTATATTGTTGCAAGTTATGGATGCCTTTAATAATAATAATTACAATAATAATGTGTTTTTTTTCCTTTTCATTTTTAAGTTTATTATTATTATTATAAAATTGTTTGTTGATTTCATAAAACTGTTACTTCGAATCACTTGTGGTCAGTTCTATCCTAAAAAAGCCAAGAGGTAACTCATAGAATGAATGCGTTTAATGTGCCTTTTTGCCCCATTGCTGAGTATTTGTGTAACTGAGTGCGGCATTAAGAATAATAATAATGGGTTTATTTACACCGTTTAATTTAAAAACGCCATTTCCTGCTGTTTCCATACACATTATCGGGGCTTTTAGGGCAGTAGAACCCTGCGATACCCTCATACCCAGCAAACATTCGGAGCGCCTAGAAAAGAGGGTCATCAGGGGATGAGAGAGGGGCATCAGGGGAGGAGAGAGGGGTATTGGGAGGAAAAGTAGGCATCAGGGAATAGAGAGGGACATTTGGAGAGGATAGAGGGGGACATGGGAGGGATAGGCACAGGAAATAAAATAAGGGCTTAACAGAGCAAAAGCAGGGCATGCGGGAGGAAAAAGGGGCATCAGGGTAGGAAAAAGGTACACAAAGGAAGAAAGGTGGGTATCGGGGAGGAAAGGGGTTTAGGAACCAAGAAGGAACTGGAAAAAGCCAAAAAAAGACGGATGACAGGTATACATTGTAACCCTAACACGCTGCACAGTTAGAATATAAGAATTATAAGATAATTCTCAGGCTATTTAGGGTTAAAGGGAAAATTAAGAAAAAAAATGACATTATCCGAGGGGAAATTCATAAGGAAACAGGTTGTGGAGTGTGTGGTACATTTCTATGACAGCGCCCCCTTTTGACAGGAATGGAATGGTCCATTCAAAGCTTATCCTGGCACCTCTCTGAGGAACGATTTGGAAGATACCAAGAGTTGGGAGAGGGTGGAGTTTTTGGAGGACACAGGAGTTCACTATGACAGGTGTGTGGGATGGATACGTGAAGGGCGGGGCTACGCCGTTTAATGTTCTGATTGGCCGACGGACTGAGGGTGGGGTCAGTGGTGCAGGTGGTGTAGGCAGTGCTGGTCCCTGGTTGCCCCGGTAATGAAGCGGTAAGGGGCGTAGTTTTTCGGTGCTGTCAGGCGCTGGGCGTGGCTCCGGGGATGGAGTTTGCTGAGCGCTCAGTGTCTGCGGCCGGGCGGAGAGAGAGGAGCACGGTGTCTGCGGTCCGGGACCGAACGGTGGCCGTGGGGGAGTGACACAGAACGGAGGGTGAGTCACAGTGTGAGTGAGACAGAGCTGAGAGTGACTGCTCAGTGACACAGAAATGAGGGTGAGTGACAGCTGAGTGGCAATGAACTGGGTGACAGTGAACTGAGTGACAGTGTGAGTTGGAGTGACACAGAAATGAGGCTGAGTGACAGCATCGGTGGCAGAAAAGCCAAGTGGGTAAGTGACATAGAACTGATGTTGAGATGTGAGCGCTGAGAGACAGTGTGAGTGACAGTAATGAGAGTGACTGTATGAGTGACAGCTGAGGGACAGTGTGAGTGACAGTGTGAGTGTAAGCTACACTGATCTGTGTTGACACCGAACTTAGCGACAGTAAGTGGCACAAATGAGTGACGCTGGGTTGAGCTGAGAAACGTTATGAGTGCCAGTTATCTGAGTGAAGCTGAGTACCTGCAGAGCGACGATATTAGAGACGCCGTGAATGACAGAACTAAGTGACGTTAAGTGACACAGCTGAGTGTGAGTGACAGTTGAAGTGACAGAGATCAGAGTGGCAGTCTGATGGTGGAGGTCTGATAAAACTGCCCCAGGGATCAGATATTTTGGGTGCAACGGGAACAGCTACTTACCCCACTGCCCTCGGCAACAACCAATAGGAGAACACTCTGTAACATCAATATTATTGTATATAAACATTACAGGTGGGGCTTATTGTTTGGTGGGTGTGGTTAGAGGCGTGGCTGGGGCGGGGGCTATCTATGTAACTTAAAAATAATGGGGTTTATTTACCCCGTTTAATTTATAAAGCCGTTTCCTGCTGTTTCTATACACATTATCGGGGCTTTTAGGGCTGTAGAACCCTGCGATCCCCTCATACCCAGCAAACATTCTGACCTCCTAGAAAAGAGGGGCATCAGGGGAGGAGAGAGGGGCATCAGGGGAGGAGAGAGGGGCATCAGGGGGGAAGGAGAGAGGGGCATCAGGGGGGAGAGAGAGAGGCATGAGTTGTTGAAGGAAGTCGCCGGCTGTGCCGGTCCCCGTCGGAGGTGTCTGTGAAGGCGAGTCACGTTACACGCCGCGTACTCCGGTTGCATTCTGGCGTGAGCGCAGCCTCCGTATCGGTTTCATTACTTGGTAGGATGTTCTAGACGCCCGGCTCACCCGGAGTGACACTCGTATCCTTGAGTGCAGTTTGTAGGACTGCGAGAAGAAGAGGAATTTTCAGTCGGAGCCTGCGGGCCGAGCCGGAGTGTAAGCAGAGCCCTCCGCCATAAACACTCAAACTCGCTCCATTCAGCGGTCGGTTCCAGCCAGTGATATCAGGGCTGCGTCACCTTAACACCGCGTCCACACCTTTCCGCTCCTTTATACTGCCTGTGAAAAAAAACATCCATTATTATTACTAGTAACACGATTATTATTAGAATTTTTATTACATTTATTCTTAAATAATATAATATATTTATATTATTTAATAAAATATTATTTTATTAATATTTTAGGATTATTTTTAGTAGTAGTGTTATTTTATTATTTTTAGTATTTTATTATTATGTTAACTCATTATTATTACTATTTTCTTATTTATAAAAAGGTGTTTTAAAAACTGTAATTCGGTTACATTTTTCAAAAGTAGTATTTATTATCACTATTATCATTTGTAGTATTATTATTATTATTTATAATATATATATATATAATATTTCTTTAAAAAAATGTGTTAAACGCTGCATTTTTGTTACGTTTTTTAAGCAACAACTACCAGCTTTTTTTGTCTTCTTCTTAAATGTTTTGTGCTAAAACTGTCCTGAAGATATAACTTTCTCACCCTTTTTGGAATTAGAATGTTGTATTTTGGGCTTTTAATTTGTCGATGTTGAGGCCGCAAACCAGAGTTTTTGTGAATAAATTGTTATTTTTGTTAGTGGGGCTAAAACCATATGAAGACAATGAATTGTAGTCATTGTGATTATTAAAATGCCCTCGGACCTGTTATGAGATATTTAAGCGCCAGTCAAGGTTTACTTTGCAGAGAGGGTGGTAGATAGGTGGAACAGCTTCCCGGCAGAGGTGGTAGATTTTTGAAATACATGTTTTCGCTGAAGGCGGTGGCTCCTGACTGGGGGTAACATCAGTAATAAGACAGATGGGTGGGAGAGAAGTTTTGACCTTCAAATACCTGTTCTCGCCCGTCACGGCTATTAACGGCGTGAACGAGACACGTTGTGACGACCGACTAATCCGTCCCCCCAGGGCGCTGATTATTTGTGGGCTAACAGGTTCCTCTTCATATCTTGCTTTGGATCTAAAACTCACAACCCGGTGCGGCTGCGTTGTTTTGAAAAGTGGTGTTATCACCGTAGCAACCAATGCTATCATCGAGAGCTTTCGGATTGGTTGCCCCGGAGATAAGACTACTTTCCAGAATTTGCACCAGACTGGAGCTGCATAATGTTTCATCAAAAGAGAGGTATAAAGTGCAATCGCCGTAGCAACCACCTCTCCATCAGATCGACAGGGCATGAGGGACTGCTCTGGTATTTCGGGACACTTGGAATGTCTGACTAAGGCTCTCCTTTTTTTTTTTTTTGTAGCTGAATATTATCCATTCTTTCCTCGAGTGTCTGCAAGAAAGAGCAAGTATGGACTCGGCGGGGCTGCCGCTCCGTGCGACCTGCGCTGCCGATCGCTAACAGAGAGACCACCTGGGACTCCGCGCACAGTCAGGTAGGGGCACGGGCTTGGGGTATATATGTTAAATGCCCCGGGGGGGGCAGCCTCACCAAACAAGAATAGATATTCACGTACACGATGGAGGCTTAGGTAGAAGCTGCAGCTCTAGAGCTCCCTCCGCCTCCTCCACGGTCTCGCGATTGAAGCAATCAGCGGCAGAAAAGCGGTCTCGTTGAAATCGATGAGAACTTTTTCCATACATGGGGGGCGCCTCCTTAGAGCCCCCCCAGAGCCAGCGCTGCAACTGACCAGTGCCAAGTATATCGCGTGTCGGGAGATGGGCTCTGCAGACCCCCTCAACGTAACATTAAAGGGACCCCGCGGCTATCGTATGGATTAAAGTGCGGCCCTTTAACGCTAGCACGTACTTAAATAAAAAAACTCCCATTCATATCGATAAAAATGTTATGTTTAATAATATTAAACAAAAAAAAAATTTTTTTTTAAAATACATTTTATTTAAATATTTAAAATATTAAAAAAATATATATAAATTTCCAACGTAGCTTTTAATCATTTTAGAGATTATTTAAAATATTTTTACAAATCTATAAAAAGAAATTGAGTAACCGCTCCAACTGAGATAAATATAGAGCGCTCGCCACGGCGCTGTTACACTCGCTACCCCCCCCCCCCGCAAAACGGGCCGGTGTAGGCGGAAGAAAAGCCGCAGCGGGTTTGTTTTAGAATGCGGCTTTTGTCTCGGACACCGACGCGTTTCGCTTGGATTCCATTTAAAAAAAAAATGTTTGTAGGAAGCAGAAACGTGGGACCGGCAGGCGCTCAGCGGAGGCTCGGAACCGGCCAGGGGGGGGTCCTGCGGGACAACGGGTTCTTGTCTCATCAGAAGAAGAACGTTGAGTATCTTTGTACGTCTTTCAGGGGAACTTTGTTTTTTTTTTTTCTTAAAAGGGACTAAAACAATAATCTCTCTATTAAACGCCCCCCCCTCCCCCGTTCCGTCCGACACAAAGCCGGGGTCGAGATGTTAGAACGTTCCGCGGCGATCTAGAAAGCTCGTTCTTCAATTCCCACAGCAGGCAGCGCTGGAAATATAGATTGGTAAACGAGGCTGAAATGGTTATGATTTGAAATAATTCACTTTTTTTTTTATATTTTAAATTAAAATGAATATTTTTGTTTATTTTTATTACTCGTAAGAATGGCGACTTCACTTAACGGGACAGGCCGGCCATCAGATGCAATTGCCGGCCAGTGCATGCGGGGGGGGGGTTTGGGTTCAGCGGAATTCCCCCCCTCCCGTGTACATGCACCCCCCCCAGTAGTATTTGCAGTGCTGACATGTGATCAGCTGAACAAATCTGGTGATCCACATGATCAACGTCAGTTGCAGGGAATCAGTGGGAGTGGGAGGGGGTCCATCAGTGATGGGAGGGGGGGTCCATCAGTTATGGGAAGGGGTTCATCAGTGGGAGCGGGAGGGGGTCCATCAGTGATAGGAAGGGGTCCATCAGTAGGAGCGGGAGGGGGTCCATCAGTGGGAGCGGGAGGGGGTACATCAGTGGGAGAGGGTCCATCAGTGACGGGGGGTCCATCAGTGATAGGAAGGGGTTCATCAGTGATGGGAGGGGGTCCATCAGTGGGAGCGGGAGGGGGTCCATCAGTGGGAGCCGGAGGGGGTACATCAGTGGGAGCGGGAGGGGGTACATCAGTGGGAGCGGGAGGGGGTACATCAGTGGGAGCGGGTCCATCAGTGACGGGGGGTCCATCAGTGGGAGCGGGAGGGGGTCCATCAGTGACGGGGGGTCCATCAGTGACGGGGGGTCCATCAGTGGGAGCGGGAGGGGGTCCATCAGTGACGGGGGGTCCATCAGTGACGGGGGGTCCATCAGTGGGAGCGGGAGGCTACTATTATTTTTTTTTTTTAAGTACCGTCCCTTTAAATAATCCCAGCGGACCTGATGTAACGGTGACACCGACGCGTAAAGCGGTAGAGAGATCGGCATTAGCGGTTACATCACGGGAAAAGCTTTATCGAAAAGGTTTTCAGGCGACAAACGCGGACGGCAGAATCATTCATGGCTTTGTGGGTTATAGGCAGGATTTTCTAGATAATTCCGTAAGATCCGGAAACCCTGGCAGGGTCCCACGGTCACTCGGCGGTAACGGATTCGTCGAAACGTAATTGTTGACCTTCTTTATTTAGAATTGGTCTTTGTTCTGTAATAACCTCTACCACTTCTGCTGGGAGGCTGCTCCACTTACCTTCCATACCATCTAAGCCCCCGACCTTCTATACTTGTAATAGTGGCCGCTGTGGCGGTTGGGAATTGGTGGCGTTTTGGCGCGTCCGTTTCCGTGACCCCCCCCAAGAGGATCCGGCCCCGCTGGTTTCCTTGGATCCCTATGAAGCCGAGTGACGCGTGATTAACCCCCAGCGTGATTAGTAGCGTGCGCCCGTTCCATGTAGGACGGAAACGTTTTTCCTCCCCTGGTCCCTCTCGAGCGACGCCGGTCCGCAGAGGCTTCTAATCTATTTATTCTATCGGCATCCAGGAAAGCGGGTTTTCTAGGAAAAAAAAAAAACACTTATAGTGACTGAGACCCAGAATGTAGCCACGCGAAGCCGCCTTACGGGGATGAGAGTTTGTTGGCTCCGACCCCTTAATCGTCCCCAAACGAGGCGCAGAACTTCTTGAAATAGGCAATTTTTTGTTAAAAAAAAAATATATAATTTTTTTTGCAATTAAAATGAATTAATTAAGTGAAATAGAATTTGATAAAACGTTTGGAATCCCAGGGATCGGATCTGACAGCAGCTACATTGGGCTCAGATTTTATTTTTTATTTATTTATCAGAAGACTTTACAAAACCCCAAATAAATCTTCAAAATCAGTATTTCTCTGGGAAACGCAGCCTTTTTTTTTTTTACCATTTTTTAAACCAAATATATATCTTTTTTAATCGTTCAATTTGAGTGCGTCCCGTATTCAGAGACATCCTTCCTTTATTCTATACGCGTTTACGGAACCAAAAAGAGACTAAAAACAGTGAGATCGGGTCATAGAAACAATGTATCCACTCAGAATGTTTATATTCCTATTTAATGTGAACCCGCCGGCAGATCGGCCCCATCCGGCCCCCGTCTAGTCGCCCGTTTCTCCTGCTGTAAAGACTCAAACCTTAATCAGTCGTTGGTCTCGTCTTAGATTCAGGAGCCGTATGCCCATCCCATGCATGTTTAATCCCCCCACTGTATTACCCTCTACCGCTTCTGCTGGGAGGCCGTTCCACTTATCTACCACACTACAGTACCTTGTAGTTAGGACAGTTCTATGGATTTAAGATGTTTGGCTCGTATATAATCTATATCTGGTTTCCAGAAGCCATTGCTTACGTAACAGAAAGGGATAATCCACCGGCGCTCGTTAGCCGAATGCGCTCTATTTTTAGTAACGCTCTAATCGCGGCCGGAGGGCTCCTGCTTGGTCGCCGTTAATGGTGAGAGCCGGAAAGCAGCGGATTACGGGCTCGTTCAGGAAACGCTCGCTGCAGAAACGTTCGTTCTCTCGGGTAACCGTTACGTCACGCGGGAAGCCCCCGAAGCCGCGCGATTGGTCGAATGTAGCGCTTTACGGTAAGAGTGACCGTTTTGTTACTGAGTAACATTTTCGTGTCTTTATATAATAAGACGGTTTATGTAGAAAGCGAAAAAGAGGAAGCCGGCAGGGACACGGAAATAAAAAAAGACTGTCGGTTGCCACGGCAATTGCACCAAGCTTTCTCCTAATGTATATTGTCGACCTCATTTCTGCGCCGAGCGTCTCGAACGTACGTGAGATTCCTGCTGGTGCGGCGTCCTTATTCCTCCCCGGCTGTGCTGCGCCTCCCCCCCCCCCCGGGATTAAGTATCAGAGCGTGTTATCTGAAGTATGTGTAATAGAGAACCCGGCGCTCTCCCGACAGATGACCGCCTTCTCCTTCTTCCAATCCGCAGAGCGCCCGCCGGCCTCGGCAGAACATGGTGCAGAAGTACCAGTCCCCGGTGCGGGTCTACAAGTACCCCTTCGAGCTCGTCATGGCGGTAAGTCCAACTCTCGCTAAATAATAAACCCCGGTTTCCCCGTTTAAGTCTTTATTTCAGTATTTATCATGAATTGAGAAAAAAATTAAATAACATTTTTAGATAGTTTATTAAAAAAAAAAAAGAAAATTCCCAGGATTCTCATTGGGCGCCCGTAGTGGAGACAATATGGCGTCGGAGGCGGGATCTGCATTCTGATAGGTGGAAGGTACGTGTTAAAGAGCGCTCTGGCATGTGGCGGTCACTTATGGCTGGTTGGGGGGGGGGCGCAGGGTCACATGACCTTAGAAGTCGGGTTCCCCGTCTCCGCTCGTTACTTGTGCCCACGTGTGGAGAGACCTTCATTGTGTAATCTAATCGTAACGTCTAATATTATGTACACGAGACCTCCGTGACCTCTCCATCTCCTGTCATCTGCTCCAAACGGCCTTTGTCTAATGACTTCATCGTCTAATAATAATAATAATAATAAATCTGCTAAAAACTCATTTCTCAGACTTTCAGAACCGTTTGTGGTCTTGGTACAAAGTTCTTCAGGGGTCCGCCGGACCTCCGCGGGGTAGTTGGGAACGGAGGCTCGGCAGGACGGAACCCGAGTGGAAGTTAGGAAGAGTGCGATGACCTCATAGTTGAGGTTTGATCTTAAATGACCGTAGTCCTCTCTTTTGGTCAGACGTCGTCTCGTCCGGCAAACGTACCAATTTTATTTATTTATATTTTTTTAGATATTTAATTTTAGCTATTTTGGAATTTTTGGAACTTTGCTCAGTTTGTTAGAGAATTCCGGTTCCTCCGGCTGCCGTCGCCGTGACGATCGTCCTCCGTAAGGGTTTCCGAGAACGATCGGACATCGAGGTTCTTCCTAAATGCGGGGGCCGGCGCGGTCAGGAGTCGGAAACCCGATCCGTTACCCAATCTGCCCCCTTTCCAGCGCACAATTACCCCGGCCCGTAGCCGGCAGCGTCACCTGAGCCTCCCCGACACGCGCGGAAGGCTTTGTTGAGCTTCTCGATACAAAGTTCCCTTACGTCAGTCTGTCGATCCCGTAATGAAAGGCCGTTAACCCTGCGAGAACCAAAGGGGTGACTCTCTGGCCGTTAGAGGGTTAACCCTTTGCCTTTTGGTAGGGCATCACATGATTTTAACTCTTTTGTAACTAAATGCCGCACCTGAGTCGTCGTTCCTGGTACTTTTGGGATGTCCGGGAAATAATTAATAAATCGTGTTATTTTGTTTTTCAGAATTATTCAGGGAACGCTTAATTATCACATGACCTGAAAGCAGGCCGGATAGGTTATCGCCATAGAGACGTTTATCCCTTTATGATCTGAACCATCAGACGAATGGATAAAAAGTCAGATCTACAATGTAACCAGATTTCTGACCCTTTAATGCTTTAAACATTAACCCTTTAATAGCCCATCAAAGACTCTTCAAATGCGTTACACGAATCGCTCTAATACCGGTCGTCATGGAAACGACTTGACTTTATTTAAAGAGACACTTCATTGAGTCACCTGCATTCAAGCAGGGATATCAGCCACAACATAACGTCGGGCGAGAGGCGGATTAGCCGCTCCGGGGGCAGGTCGTGGCAGATGTTCCCGGCCGGAGGGCAGATGTCGCCATCACGTGCACCTGGGCTCCGTGTTTTCACAGCGAGGAGTTATGGAAATCCCGAGGAGGGCCGCCATTTACCTGAATTTCCCTCGGAGCCAAAAGCCCCGGAACCGCTGGCCACGCGTGAGCGCTAGTCATTTATTTAACCCCTTCAGCGCCGGCAGCAATACATCGTACTACACTGTGTACACTGCAGGCGACACGGAACCGGGACGAGAGCCATTTTTCCACCGAGTTATATCTTTCCGTAATAATTGCCGCCCGTTCAGTCCCCGGGTGTTTGCCCTCCCCGGGGGCAGATTTGTTTATGATTTTGCCGCGGTTTGGTATAATTACCACGCTAGCTCTGACGTCTGCGCTGACGCCGCGCGGCCGGGGAGAGATGGTCTCGGGGGGGGGGGGGGTTGCAGCTTCTTCCTGTCGTTCCAAGAATATTTCCACAGGCTTCTGAAGAGCGAGATGTCCTTCGCGGGGTTAACATCTGGCCCTCCGGACAGCCTGTGTCACAGAACCTCATAGAATATTAACAGAGACCCCGATTCCAGGCTGAGATGGAATGGAAGGAAGTTTTATTTTACTGAGAGGGTGGTAGATAAGTGGAACAGCCTCCCAGCAGAAGTGGTAGAGGGTAATACAGTGAGGGGATTAAACACGCATGGGATAGACATCCGGCTCCTGAATCTAAGACGAGACCAACGACTGATTAAGGTTTGAGTCTTTACAGCAGGAGAAACGGGCGACTAGACGGGGGCCGGATGGGGCCGATCTGCCGGCCGGTTCTGGGTTTCTTTAGATTAATACACTTTTGAGATTAAAATCGCAGATAAAGGCTTTTCTGGGGTCAGAATTCTGTGTTTATTGTTTAGATTTTGTCCGCAGGCTCCGACGTTCCTCTTTCTGCCTGCAAATTGCTCGTTCAGCTGCCCCATTCCAGTCTTAGCTGCCGAGGGGCCGGCCCGGACAGGGTATCTGCTGGTATTCGGTTTGCATGCATTGCTGATGCAGCCCCCTCCTCTATACGCTCCAGATTTCAAGGTCGCTGGAAGGGGATCGTAACTGCAGATAAGAGCCGGCCGGGGAAACGCAACCGAATTCTGCTTCTTTTACTATTCACCCTGATCCACCACCCAGCGTCCGCGGTATACACTGACAGAACCTGGCATCCCGCTACATGTATCGATGCCAACATGAAACCTGTTAGCGGATTGGCCCCATTTGGCCCGTCTAGTCTGCCCATGTTTCCTGCTTTAAAGACTCGATCTTTAATTAGTCACTGTATTAGCGTCTACCACTTCTGCTGGGAGGATGTTCCACTTATCTACCACCCTCTGAGTAAAGTTTGTTACGTCTGACCCTCTGCATGTTTACATCCCCTTACTACCAGGGAAAGCGTTGCAAGTTAAAGCTGCTGTTCCACTTACATAACATGTTGATCTAGGATGTTAAGCAAATAAATCCTTTTTTAGGTCTCTATGGCAACTAAATCCTTGAAGGTGTAGTCAGGATGAACTGTAAGGGACTTTTACTTTGCCGAGGGGGTGGTAGATAAGTGGAACAGCCTGCCAGCAGAGGTGGTAGAGGGTAATACAGTGAGGGGATTAAACATGCATGGGATAGGCATACGGCTCCTGAATCTAAGACGAGACCAACGACTGATTAAGGTTTGAGTCTTGTTATAAATAAATGGCACATAGAGCTGAGCTCGGATTAAATGAAGATAAAGAGAATTAGAGGTTTGTGGATGGAGGGAGTTCTCAGTGAGATACGGGTGAGTTTGCACACCTGGCATCTTAGATGCAAATTCAGGGTAAGAAGGTAATCCACGGAGAGACGTCCAATAATCCAAATCATTCTAACCGAGACGCCCGAAATACAACCCTCTGCGGCCAATTATATGAGAGCGGCCCTATATAACATATAATATATAAACAGTATTTACCCCGACGCTGTATACAGTAATATAACCCCCAGCGCTGTATACAGTAATATAACCCCCAGCGCTGTATACAGTAATATAACCCCCAGCGCTGTATACAGTAATATAACCCCCAGCGCTGTATACAGTAATATAACCCCCAGCGCTGTATACAGTAATATAACCCCCCAGCGCTGTATACAGTAATATAACCCCCAGCGCTGTATACAGTAATATAACCCCCAGCGCTGTATACAGTAATATAACCCCCAGCGCTGTATACAGTAATATAACCCCCAGCGCTGTATACAGTAATATAACCCCCCAGCGCTGTATACAGTAATAACCCCCAGTGCTGTATACAGTAATATAACCCCCAGCACTGTATACAGTAATATAACCCCCCAGCGCTGTATACAGTAATATAACCCCCAGCGCTGTATACAGTAATATAACCCCCAGCGCTGTATACAGTAATAACCTCCCCCCAGCGCTGCATACAGTAATATAACCCCAGCGCTGTATACAGTAATATAACCCCCCAGCGCTGTATACAGTAATATAACCTCCAGCACTGTATACAGTAATATAACCCCCCAGCGCTGTATACAGTAATATAACCCCCAGCGCTGTATACAGTAATATAACCCCCCAGCGCTGTATACAGTAATATAACCCCCAGCGCTGTATACAGTAATATAACCCCAGCGCTGTATACAGTAATATAACCCCCCAGCGCTGTATACAGTAATATAACCCCCAGCACTGTATACAGTAATATAACCCCCCAGCGCTGTATACAGTAATATAACCCCCAGTGCTGTATACAATAATATAACCCCCCAGCACTGTATACAGTAATAACCCCCAGCGCTGTATACAGTAATATAACCCCCCAGCGCTGTATACAGTAATATAATCCCCAGCGCTGTATACAGTAATATAACCCCCAGCGCTGTATACAGTAATATAACCCCCAGCGCTGTATACAGTAATATAACCCCCAGCGCTGTATACAGTAATATAACCCCCAGCGCTGTATACAGTAATATAACCCCCAGCGCTGTATACAGTAATATAACCCCCAGCGCTGTATACAGTAATATAACCCCCCAGCGCTGTATACAGTAATATAACCCCCAGCGCTGTATACAGTAATATAACCCCCAGCGCTGTATACAGTAATATAACCCCCAGCGCTGTATACAGTAATATAACCCCCAGCGCTGTATACAGTAATATAACCCCCCAGCGCTGTATACAGTAATAACCCCCAGTGCTGTATACAGTAATATAACCCCCAGCACTGTATACAGTAATATAACCCCCCAGCGCTGTATACAGTAATATAACCCCCAGCGCTGTATACAGTAATATAACCCCCAGCGCTGTATACAGTAATAACCTCCCCCCAGCGCTGCATACAGTAATATAACCCCAGCGCTGTATACAGTAATATAACCCCCCAGCGCTGTATACAGTAATATAACCTCCAGCACTGTATACAGTAATATAACCCCCCAGCGCTGTATACAGTAATATAACCCCCCAGCGCTGTATACAGTAATATAACCCCCAGCGCTGTATACAGTAATATAACCCCAGCGCTGTATACAGTAATATAACCCCCCAGCGCTGTATACAGTAATATAACCCCCAGCACTGTATACAGTAATATAACCCCCCAGCGCTGTATACAGTAATATAACCCCCAGTGCTGTATACAATAATATAACCCCCCAGCACTGTATACAGTAATAACCCCCAGCGCTGTATACAGTAATATAACCCCCCAGCGCTGTATACAGTAATATAACCCCCAGCGCTGTATACAGTAATATAACCCCCAGCGCTGTATACAGTAATATAACCCCCAGCGCTGTATACAGTAATATAACCCCCCAGCGCTGTATACAGTGATATACCCCCCAGCGCTGTATACAGTGATATAACCCCCCCAGCGCTGTATATAGTAAAGTTGGTCAGTGACAAAAATCTGCTTTTATCTCATTTTGTTCCAATAAACTCCCTTTATCTGCAGACCTGGAGCCGCCGGTGCTGTCAGTCATGTGATATTTGGGGAGATTTTCCCGGCTCAAACACCGCACTGAGCTGATGCTTTATGGCAATGCTAATGAAGTCCGTTCCTCCATACATTCCATTAGACAGAGAGTCCAGCTGGGTTACTGAGACGTGGGGGCGAGGATTAAAACCGCTGCGTCATGGCTTCCCGTCTGAACCCCCCAAATACGCCCCCCGCTGTCCCCTCCAACAGTATTTTATAGAGGAAGGCAGATTACGCAGATCGGCTTAACGGGGCTCGATCCTCTGAACGGCGCTGACACTTTCCGTGTTACCAGGAGGTTTCCGTGCGAGGGAGCAGAATGAAGCCTCTCTTATAATAACATAACGCAGGCCACTGGGGGCCCCGCGCATGGATTTGTCCCCTTATAATGAATACCTTCCAACTTCTACCCCGGGCGAATCCGGACAGCAGGGGAGGGGGGCAGAGCTCGGCTGGTATAACGCGCAGGCGCACAATTGGGAAGCATGGTAATGCACTTTCTATTATGTAACTTTCAAGTATACGATTGAATAAAAATTAACCCTTTATTGATCTGGCCGTCCCTAATTATAGACATTTTGGCCGTAGTACCCATGCTACGCTGATTAGCCCTGGCCGGGGCCCCTAACATGTATTAATACTATTTTAATAAAACGTCTCCCCAATCAGTAACAATTTCTCTAATTGTAACTTTTTATGTGCTGACGTTTTAGGTTTTTTTGATAGAAATGTAACCCAATTCAGCCCATGAAATATACGTAATATATAATGCATGGCGAGTACGGCGGGGCCCCCTGAACGGAGCGGCTCCCGGCAGACAGGAAGGTGTCGGCCGCCGGTGACCCCTCTCCGGCTCTCTCCGTCTTGCAGGCGTACGAGAGGCGATTCCCCACCTGCCCCCTCATTCCCGTATTTTTGGGGAGCGACATCCTTCGCGAGCACGCCAGCGAGGACGGGGCCGTTCACGTGGTGGAGAGAAGCTGCAAACTGAACGTGGACGCCCCGCGATTACTCAAAAAGGTCCGTGAAATAAAACATTTATTAGATTAATAGATTAAAGATTATTTATTTTTTTGGAATTTTTTTTTTTTTTACATATTTCCAGAATTAGTTCTATTATTAATGTCATTAAATGGTTAAAACACTAGTTATCAATGGGCTGCCAAGGTGGGCGTCACTTATTAAAACATGGGCTGCTACCTGGTGAATGGGTTAATTTCTTTTTTTTTTATTACATTTTTACCCAATTAAATGACATTTATTTTTTTCAGGTAAAATATGACATTTAATTCCATCTGTTTTAAAGGTGGAATTTTTAGCTAAAGACAGCATTAGAAACACAAATTCCAAATTCCACTGAATGCCCAAACCAGAAATAAGTAAAATTTGTGCCTTTTTTCGTATTTTTTGGGTGCGGACACTTAATTGTCACATGACACGTAAGCAGGCACCTGATAGGTTGTTGCCATTAAAACTGAGGTTTATTTGCTTATCCCACTAGAGCCCAACTGTGTAAATGTAACTGTGCCTTCTATACTAACCAAGCGTTACCCCCAATATTCTGCCCCGGGGCAGGTTGTGAGGCTGGTTATATATTAAATGTATGCGATTTTTACAGCCAGGTTTTTTGGGGGGGTTTTTTGTAGATCGCTGGGGTGGAATTTGTCTTCTTCATCCAGAAGAACACTCTGAACTGGAAGGATCGCACGTTATTGATCGAAGCTCACAACGAGACCTTCTCCACCCGTGTCTTGGTCAACGAGACATGCAGTTACTCCGTAAGTTCAAAGAAAAGGGAGGAACATTGTAGTTAAGAGCCCCAGGACCTGAACCCCCCCCCCCCCCCGGACCCCCTTTCATAATAACAACTTGGCCTGGGAGGAATGGAGATTTTAGTCCCCCTGGTAGGGCAAGGTACACCTCGGAGCAACTTGGCCTGGGAGGAATGGAGATTTTAGTCCCCCTGGTAGGGCAAGGTACACCTCGGAGCAACTTGGCCTGGGGAGACCGTTGGCTTTGGCGCCAGGATTTTAATGGTCTGTAAAAGCGACTGTATTGGTCGCCGGCAGGGGGCTCACCCAATGAAGGGCAGCTGCAGTAGAGATGGGCAGTGGAGTGGAGATCTGTAGGGAAGTGTTAGAGAAATATGTAAAATATTATTATATATAATAAACACCTAAAGAAGAATGTATATATATCCGTTTTCTTTCATCGGTCGGCGTTATTACCGAGCTGGTTATAGGTGTATACGATCAGATGCCTTTTATTTCTTCAGCTGTCAGAAACTCTATGAGGGTATAATAAACAAAAGCAGGTCTCGTGTTACCTCCGTCCGGAAATCTGACACTGCGTGACTTCTCCTCTGCCCCGGGCAGGGCTTTTATTGCAGGACAGGGCATATTATTGCCCCCTCGTTATGAGAGGGATTCATTACATAGTGTAATTTTATTCCCAAGCACCGATTGTTCTCGTTGGGATGGTACCAAGGTCTCCGTCACACGAAATCACTTGGGTTTGATTTCATTCTGCCGATGCCACGAATTAAGCCGGCGCCTTTCATGCATCGTGCCGCCTGCTGTCTCCCAACACGTCCCAGTGGATTATGTTGGCTGTGGTTCTATTTGACTATATTTATAACAAAAAAATATTTAAAAAAATACAAAATAACATATAATAGCATCTGCCCTTCATTGGTTGATTCCAGAGGAGCCCCCCGCCGGCGACCAATAGAGTAGCTCTTACGGACCTTTAATATCCTGGCGCCAAAGCCAATGGTCTCCCCAGGCCAAGTTGCTCTGAGGTGCTATATTAGGTTTGCTCAGTTCCTTTAACAATTGGTTCTTGTAAAAAAAAAAATCAAATATTAAAACCTTCGTAAAAAACAAACATTCAAATAAAAAAATGTGCTTCTAGGTTCACCCAGAAAACGAGGACTGGACGTGTTTCGAGCAGACGGCTTCACTCGACATCAAGTCGTTCTTCGGCTTCGAGAGCACGGTGGAGAAAATTGCCATGAAGCAGTACACGGCCAACATCAAGCGGGTGCGCATGCGCTGCCCAATCTATAGAAACACTGAACCTGACAGCAGATCGGCCCCCATCCGGCCCCCGTCTAGTCGCCCGTTTCTCCTGCTGTAAAGACTCAAACCTTAATCAGTCGTTGGTCTCGTCTTAGATTCAGGAGCCGTATGCCTATCCCGCGCATGTTTAATCCCCTCGCTGTATTACCCTCTACCACTTCTTGCTCAGCCCACCACTACCCCAAAGTCTCTTGAAAGCTGAATTTTCGCCTCTCCTCTTGGTCTTCGTTTCAGGGCAAGGAGGTGATTGAGTTCTACCTGAACGAGCTCATAGCTCAGGGCATCACTAAGCTGCCGAGGTGGACGCCTGGAGCACCCGTCAGACGTGAAGATCCATGGACTACTACAGTTGACAGATCGCTTTGTCAAGGACCAGCGCTGGACTCCTCCAACCAGGGGCCAGGAAGAGGAGACCCCGCAATTTCCATCTCGGAGACAACCCCGGCAGATGGTATTCCTCCAATTTCTATGAAACGTGTTCCTTTTGTCACATGCATGGAACAACACGCACCTCTATGTGTTATATGTGCGACCACATGCTGTAGGAAAGGGGCGGCCAACCCTCCAGACGTTCCTCCCGAGTCGCTGGCCACGGGTTATGGATCTGTAGAGGAAGAGATGGGCGCCGGGCGAGATGCGAATCGTTCTTTAGCTGTGGTTGTGGGTTTTTTTTTATCTTCCAGCTGATAAACTTGAGGCTGACTACATAGAGCGTTACTTGGGCAAACTGACCCCGATGCAGGAGAGCTCCCTCATCCATCTCCGACAGTGGCTGCAAGAAACCCACAAAGGCAAGGTGAGGCGGCCGCGCATGAACACGCACCACGCGCTGCGCTTGTTACGCTGGCCGCTCTCTTGGGTTATACGACGTAACGTTTAGTGGAGCGCTGGAGACGGCGCTTGCTGTTTTCAGCGGTGGGTGGCATATTCGCCTTTTAGAAGAAAAATAGCCACCTAGGTCCTGTCCCTGCATATGTGTTCCTACAGGCGTCACCACGAAAGGGGGCAAAATGGGGAGGTATCCGTGGTAACTGCCAAGGGAATAAATTCCCCCCCCCCCCCCCCGTTGTGCCGTAACATGTATGACTGAGACAGTGAGATTGCCCTGTTTTTCCTCCTGTAGTCAGAATCCGGCGAGTGGAAAGCTGATAAGGTACATGTGAGGTCTGCCGTGACACGGATCGGAGTGCTGTGTGTTGTTTATTTCTGTGCTCGTGGGTTTCTGGTTATTCCTGGTTTATCATTCTGCTCGTTATGTGAACACGTCCCATCCAGAGCGCGGTCCAAGGTCAAAAAGGACATCTGTATCCCAGATCGGGGTCCTGCCGCCATAGACATCCCCAGCCCGGCATCACGGCTGGGTAACGGCAAGCTTACAACCCCATCTCACCCCTACATACCCCAGGTTCCGACTCAGGCCCCAATGACACCATTGCAGGTTACTTAAAGCCTTAATTACCAAGTAATATTGAGATACGTTCAGATTGCTAATTTAGGAAGCGATCCACGGTCTCCAAGTTCCAGGGCTAAAGTTTTAGTCTCACTTCTTCAATCACTTCATTGTAAGGCGGATATCCGGCCGGACGAGACGTCTTCTCAGGTCCTGGGTCACACGAGGTCCCTTTCTTCACCCAGCAGAGAAAAAAATCTCTCCGAATTCTCAAGCGAAGCGACGAGGACATTCCTCTAATCGATACGTAATCGTTAAGAATCGGTTAACGCGGCAACGAGAAAATACATCCCAGTGAAACAGTTCCTCAGCGTTCCATCTATAGGTTTCCGAGGATACAATGTATATATAATATAATATAACTATATATATATATAATATAATATAAGACTGTTCCGCCAAAGCAGAATTATAAAGCAGCGATTACTTCTCTTAATCGATCGATTGGTGAGAAAATCTCCTCAGATCAGAGGCCGTGGCATAGATTTATAAAGCAGCGAGAACCCCGCACATTCTTTTTATAAAGAATTAACATTCGAGGTGGGAGACATCAGTCGCTCGATCGTCCGCCGGGGTTTGGGGAGATTTTCTGTTCACATTTTTGATCGTCTTGGTGTATTGGTTAATGCTACCTTTTGTTGATGACGGACACACTTTTGGGTCTGGTTTGCTTGTCTCTGTTGCCGTGACGTCTTATTTTTTACGAACCCATCTAATCCTCTCGCTCCTTTGACGTTTGACAATGTCAGCGAAGCCACACGGAGGAGAGTCCTTTGTGAATGAGCTCGGAGTGTTGTAGCGACAGGTTGAGTATCTAAAAATTCCGATATTTAAAAAAGAGAACCCTACGTGTGGCCGGTAGGAGACTTAATATCCTATTGGATGACTGCAGGTCTACTAGTGCGTTCAGCCTCCTTCTTCATCCTCCTCCTCACCATCCATGGTCCTGGAAGCATATTCTGCCCCCATAACCGTTTCTTGAGGGATGTTTTGAGGGGACCTGGCTGAGGAGCTGAATGCAGAAGGGGTTCCATGGTGACTTTCCACCCGCTTTGTCTTCTTGCGGCATCTGCCGGTGGACTTTCCATTGGCCTAATCATTACCCCGGGTGCCACGGCACACAACGCGGCGCAACTATAACGCCCTCTGTGTTGGACCAAGGTTCACCTTAGGCCACACCGAGGACTACCTTTTTCGGCTGCTCTTGGGCTCTCTTTTTCAATAAAATATGATTTATTACTTTTTTAACCCAATGCAACAATGTATCAACGTTCCCACGATGATCCAGTAGTTTCGCTGTTCATCGCGTTGAGCTCGGGCCGAGGAGAAGCAGCGTTAAAAGTTGAGCGGCTTGAGACAGAGACAATGGTTCTTGCCAGTCCTCATCTGTTGGCCCCGAGGGCAGTGGGTTTGCCCAGAAATGCCCCGTAACTTTACCGTCTGTCCACATCCTTCCGGTGAAGCCCTTATAAACGGTGTGGCCCACCGAGGCGGTAGCGCGCATGGTGACAGATTTATCCAGCTAGTTTTTTTGACGAGATTTCAGGTTTTCTTGGCTATGTTTTCCTTTTTTTTTCGGGGTGATAATCAGGTGTTCGGCGAGCCGCCCGGCTGTTAACGGACTCCTCCTTTTCACCGTGTAAATCATTTCCGTGCCGCAGATCCCCAACGACGAGCACATCCTGCGCTTCCTCAGGGCTCGCGACTTCAACATGGAGAAAGCGCGGGAGATGCTGTGCCAGTCTCTGTCTTGGCGTAAGCAGTACCAGGTGGACTACATTCTCCAGACGTGGCGCCCGCCTCCCATCTTGGAGGAGTACTATGCCGGCGGTTGGCATTACCATGACAAAGGTAGGAAACCCGGCTCTCCGAGTCAGTATGGAGTTTGCCTGACCCTGTATCGGAGGGGCTGTACGCTAGACCCGTTTCCTTATGGGGGTACCCAGAATTATATATAGATTTCCAAATAATGTTAATTGGCCCGGGGCCGGAGTTCATGTACATCGAGGCTTTACGAGCGAATCTCTTAGCGATCGCCCGTAACGTGTAATTAAATATCAAAAAATGCATTAATTTTAAAAAACTGTAGGTCACGCTCTCCGTTCTTTATATTTAAGATGGTCGCCCACTCTATATCCTGCGCTTGGGACAAGTGGACACTAAGGGCCTGGTGAAAGCCCTCGGAGAGGAGTCCATCTTACGGCACGTAAGTCCCCCAACTACCGTCCATGATTTCCGATTCATGCGTTCGCTCCGAGCCTTAGGCTTCTGCAAGCAATTTCTGGAGGGTTCAGTCCACTTATGGTCCAAGACGTAGTATTTTCCATGTTTAATTTTATATACATTGGTAAAACTGCATATAAATATTTTTTATATAAGCAGGTTTTATCCATCAATGAAGAAGCACAGAAACGTTGCGAGGAGAACACCCAGCAGTTTGGCCGGCCAATCAGGTTAGTCGAAATAATCTACTACTTCCCTTAAAAAAGGTGCATTAAATCTGTATTTGGTCGCACATGTTTTTCATCAGGATCCTCTCTATACTTTTCGGACGGACCCCCAGCCTTTCACCCCCTCATGTTATTCCCTTTGCCCCGCTCTCAGGTCGTGGACCTGTCTGGTGGATCTTGAAGGCCTGAACATGCGCCATCTTTGGAGGCCCGGTGTGAAGGCCTTGCTAAGGATTATAGAGGTCGTCGAGGCCAATTACCCGGAGACTTTGGGGAGGCTGCTTATTGTCCGAGCTCCGCGAGTGTTTCCCGTTCTCTGGACTCTGGTGAGTGGAGAGGATTTTAGAAGAAGACTTGGCGCTTAGTGGACTCTATCTTTTAAATAATAAGTGATTAAAACCTGTATACCGAGAGGCCTTTTGTAAGCCACGATGGGCTCTCGGTCAAACTGCCCATCCTGATGTCCACCTTATTCCAGGTTTTACATCCATTGGCTTCATCGGCTTTGTTCCCAAGTCCTGCCCTGAAGCCTCCAAAGGTTCTGATACCTAAGGAGGATCTCGGGTCCTCCAGTTGAGGACACGTTCCCCGTAGAATAACTCTTTGGCAGTTACTGACTGACCCGTTTTTTTGGGGGGTTATCTGGTCGCCTCTTCCAGGTCAGCCCGTTCATCAATGAGAACACGCGGCAGAAGTTTCTGATATACAGCGGAAACAACTATCAGGGCCCCGGAGGGATCTCTGATTATCTGGATAAAGACGTAATCCCCGACTTCCTCGGAGGAGAATGCGTGGTAAGGAACCCAATCTATGAACTGGATAAATAATCATTCTGAAAGGGACCCCTCGTGTGCAAAAATGACAATAATCTCCAGACCTGGATATTCCGAATTTTACTTATTTTTGGAAGCCTCCATGAGGGTAAACGGATGATGATGGAAGGTTTTGTCTGTA
This sequence comes from Spea hammondii, assembly GCA_029215755.1. Classification (NCBI taxonomy): domain Eukaryota; kingdom Metazoa; phylum Chordata; class Amphibia; order Anura; family Pelobatidae; genus Spea; species Spea hammondii. The sequence continues at coordinate 10,006,089 of JARDYJ010000006.1, forward strand.
GAAGCAGTACCTTATTGCTACCACCAGGAGGCAGGATTGATGCAAACATATCTTTATGGTTAATCTAGTGTATTATTATTTGCTGATTATTATATAGCAACGTCATATTCCACGGCGCTGTACAATGCCAATATGGAAGATGCTAAAAGCTTACATTCATGTATAATCCTGTTTAAGCAAATGATTACGTTTTGAGAAATCATTTTTAGATAAATAGTTACATTGTAATTTTCACTATAAAAGCATTTGTAACATTTTTTTAGGGTCGCTTCACCCACAATGTTAATGCACGGGGGTACCTTTCGCATCATTAACAGTTACCATAGCGCGCGGTTACCGTCAGGTCCGGCATTCTACACTTCCGGGCAGCAGCAGCCAGGATCCAATCAAGACTGTTGGCAGCTATGACTGTATGATAAAAGATTATTGGACGCCCGGAACGATATGAAACGTTGTGTGTTTTGCAGTGTAACATCCCAGAGGGCGGTCTGGTCCCCAAGTCCCTGTATCAGTCCGGTGACGACGCCGAGACCTCCGATCACATCCGGATCTGGGCAGAGACTATTTATCATACGGCTTATGTGTGTAAGGGATCCCCGCACGAGGTACGAGCGGCACAACATATCCCTCAAAATCTATATCATATAGATATATATATATATATATATACACCCGTATAGCCTCTGATTCCTACCGTCTGTTCCAGTATATTCTGTATCTGGTAAATGCCACCTCTGCTCTTACAGATCACTTCTGAAATCCTGGAGGAGGAATCTGTCATCACCTGGGACTTTGACATCCTCCGCGGAGATGTCGTCTTCAGCCTCTTTCACTCCAAACGAGCCCCACAAACCCACCAGAGAGATCCGGGCCCGGCGGCTGGTCCTGCGGCCTCCGGCACCAACGTGCAGCTCATAGACAAGAACTGGGTCTTGGGAGTCGATTACAGCAGGTTGGAGGCTCCATTAATCTGCCGAGAGGGGGAGAGCATCCAGGTTCGTGATTGCTTTCTGCGTGGTGGAGGCTGCTCAGAAATCCAGTCCCATTATCCCTAACAAACCACAACAAAGTCATCGTTCGTTACACCGCGGGGAAGGATTACCCCTCTGCGCTCCCGACTTCCAGCCCTGGCTCACAAGAGCATTCTTTTCAGGGGGTAGGCAGGAAATATTGAGAATATGAAGCGCGGCACCAAATCGGTTCCCCCACAATCATGGAACCTTAAGGCTGTTGGTTTACAAGTTTAGGAGCAAATTGGTCTCGAGTCGTAATATCCCCTTTTCGGTGGTTTTGTGACCCCCCCCCACCATTGCCGTGCCTAATTTCTCCGTGTTTCTCCAGGGGTCCCATGTCACTCGCTGGCCCGGGTTCTACGTCCTACAGTGGAAGATCCACAGCCCAGCGTCTGGTTCCAGCATTACGCGGGTGGACGACGTCTTGGCCTCTCTTCAGGGATCTGCTCACAAGTGCAAACTCATGTACTACTTCGAGGTGCTGGCGTCTGAGGATTTTAGGTACGTTCTGCTCTCAGCTTTAATATAATCAGACGTATTATTAACGGCATAGATAGTAGTACGAAAATAATCATGATATATACTGGAGACTTATCTTTAATCAAACACAGGGTATTTATACTGGTGTTTAAAGGGATAGACATCACAGAGCACCTAAATAGAAATTAAAATTAGTTTTTTTTTCATCGTTTAAAGTATTTTATTTGCTTTTAGCCTCATTCTGTCCATGTTTCTTCTCACTAGGGGCTCGATGTCCAGCTTGGAATCCTGCAGCGGCTTCTCGCTGTTAAGTGGGATCACCAACTCGTCCAACAAGTCTCAGACTGACTCCTTAATATCCAGATAACAGAGAACTGGGGGGTCTCCAAACCCTACACTTCTCCAACCATCTGCCGAGACTTACCAGTGGACCATAAAATGCCACCGCACAAGACTACTCAACATCTGGTGGAACCGCATCTGGAATCCCAAGTGACACAGAAGCTCGGTGTGTGGTGTGAAACGTTTGGATTGGCTGAACCTGCACGTGGGACCTTCGGACTCTTCTAGTCTTCTAACGTCATATTTATATCATAAAGGTCACAGATGGCCCGATCCGGTGGCGGGATATTTATGTGTTACGGATCAGATTTCTGTTTTACGTCTCAACTTCGTCACCTCATCCCTTACTTAGACGTTTTGTAAGGTTTCTTAATAATTTACGACAAGGCTGCCATTTTTAAATGCCCTCGCCTTTCTACCCAGTGCTCCCGGAGTGACTTCATCGCATGTACTGCCAGACAAGCGGGAAACATGTCGGAGGAGATTCACCAAGGTGTGATAGGGGAGAGCCTTCACCTCCAAAGGCGGACGGCCCTGTACCTGTGCTGTTATTCTATGGACCATACGTTCTTTAGGGTTTGAAGCTCATGCGTTGACTTAGGACCTGAACATATTCCTATATAACTAACCTACTTCCAGACTCAATGAGTTCTAATGATAGGGTCCCCAAATCCTTGTAACCATAGCAATAGTTGATGGCATGGGTGGAGATTCCAATACCTAAGTAGATCAGGTAGGTTCCATAACTAAGCATGGGCCGAAGACCACTCTCTACAGACCAGCCTCCCGACACTGCCAGCCGTTTTTCTATACTCCGCTCTCTATGCCTTTATATATATTTTATCTTATTTATTAAGGCTTTATTTAAGACTTTTACTACTCAGGCCAAATATTTCTTAACGAAATAAAAGCTACTACACCAATCTCTGTTCTTCTCATCTCGTTATTGTTGTGAGGCTTCAGGGTTCGAAAGAGGACGATGCCGCGTGTTCCGTATGAACGTCCCTTTGTTTGTGGGCATCGCCCGTAGAGTTTACTGAGGTTCCGAAAAGGAAGCATATGTAACGCGACATCGTACTGTATTTATTATTATTTGTGTCTTTTATTTATATAGTATGACTGTTGGCCCGACACTCTGCTTTGGGACAAAAGTATCCATTCTAATGAATTATACGTTGGGTTCTGTGCATCAGATAACTTGTGAAGTTGTGCGAAAGAATGTATATAAACTGCTGTAGACCCCACATTCTTGCGCAACGGGCCGGGGTAATGAATTATAATTTTGGATCCAACAGAACGCTCTCTGGTTCCAGGCTGAGCTAAATTAAGCTTCTGTCGATCCTCATGCATGATCCCGTACTCTGATCCCTAACATTTACACATTTAACAGAAACGTAGAATTTTTTAAGCAAATTTTAAACAGGAAACGTCCCTTTTTGCAGGTTTTCTCATTAAATTCACAACAGCATGCCGTTGCTACCGGGTATAAATCACTGTTTTTTTATTTGATGATTTATAGTTATTAATGTCCCTATTACTCACCGAGTCTGTGTTTTCAATATACTTTACATTTGATATTTCCTAAATATAATGGGGAGGGGGAAGTCTCGTCCCACCAGCCGCCGGCGGGCGGCTCTTAAAGACTAAAACAGACAAGTTTCCAGCTGTAAAAAAAGTTAAAATAAGACGGAGATCATTTTGCAGAGACAGCCTTAAATATCCCTTTTTTTTTTCTGGAGGCTTCCATAGCGAAGCCTCTCCGTGCGGCTAAAATTGGCTCGCTGGGATGCTGCGGGAGCCTGAAAAACTCATCTATTTGTGGACCAAACCAGGCAGGGCTCGGTGGGGGAGACGGGAGGCTCCGAGATCAGATGAAACAGGAGCCACAAGAGAGGAGGAGATGTCAGACCTCGCCGGATAAAGGAATAAACCCCAGAAAACTATGATAATAGGTTTATAGAGAAGAGGAACCGGATACTTGGAACGAAGAGAAGACCAGGGTGGGGGGGGTGACTTTGTTCAAAGAAAGTAAGGACAAAACTGGATAGAAAATTGATGGATGTTTGGGAGGTAGAGAAAGTGATTGAAGAAAAAAGAGAAAGGAGAAAAAGAAAGGGGAAGGAGCAGCGGAGCGGACGCTACATCATGAGTCCTTCCCATTGAGCCGAGCTCCTGTTGGACCCGCATTCTCCGCTCGAGAGTCCGGCTGAGGTCCGTCAGCATGCTGAGGTTGCTGGTTCTGGCTGCTCTCTGCCTGCCGGGCGTCCTTCCGGAACAAAGCCGCATTCTGGAGCAAAGGAAACCGTTTTTCGAGAGGTTCCGCAGACTGGAGGAACAGGTGGGTTCCAGGTCGAGAAGCGGGATATTGGACACGGGTGTCCGGCGGCTCTGGGTGGGAAGACGTGTCAGCCATTCCCTGCTCTCGTAATTCAATGAGGCCTTTCGCTTATTTGTGATCCATGTTCCGGTGGCCGTTGGCATCTTGGGTGGGCTGCTGTGCGATGGGGGGCCGGGACACCTCTAGCATTAATCCTACATCCTCCCATTCATTTCTTATTCTTCTCACTTCACCCCTCAATCTCTCATCCGTGGACGCACTAAACCTTACTATGACATTAGACATCTAACCGATCAGGATCTAGCATTTTCCTGCCGGCACACAGGTGGATACGCCACCTGTGGTTAAGCAGGGACATCCTAAAATAGGTTAGAGAAATCGCACATATCATATAAACCTTTATCCTCTTTCATATTAAATCTTATATGTCGGGACTCTTTATCTTTTTATCACCCAAGGACTAAACTGGGCGTTAAAAATGATCTGGCGTGCGGCGTAAACCCCTCTGTCGGACACGCGTCTTACTATAATAGCAACCAACAGAAGAGGGTGTCGTTACAAGATGACGACCCTTCTTAAAATATCCCATCCATCTTTAAATTCCCTCACTGTATTACCCTCTACCACTTCTGCTGGGAGGCTGTTCCACTTATCTACCACTCCCTCAGTAAAGTAAAAATTCCTCATATTACATATAATAGCCACGAGGTCTCTCTGACAAATACTTTTGGAACTTAACTTATCCCCGAGTCACTTGTATCTCGCCATCGTGTTCCGCGACTCTATACACTATACTGATGAAACACATGAATAAGAGGCTGGGGTATAATATAATCTCCTTATAGAACACGAAGTAGTCCGCTCCAGACTCTGTCATCCTGCCAGCCAATCACAGCAGCAAAAGCGATGGGGGGGGGGGGGTATTTCTGGGGTAAATACTCTCAGGGGACAGACACTGTAGTCCTCCACACACAATAAACATTGTTGCAGCATATTGATACACCCTGCATGCATTTGGCTGGCTGAGTGCGATGGGAGCTGTAGTCCTCAGCAGCTCCTCTTACGTTACACATACCGTAAATGTCACCCTTTCAGTGCCAGAAAAGTGAAAATAGATTGACTTGCAGTGACCTTAAGAAGTCAGCGGTTGGAACTTTGACTCTTGAGCAATGATTTATTGCATATGATGTATGAGCAGAGAAGGCAGACGCTGATGATGTCACCGGTGCTGGGGTAACTCAACCCGGGGCAGGAATGGGGGCTCAGCTCTACGTGGCGCTTGGTGGATTCCCCTCCGTTTATCTAAGTAAGGTTGTGATCTACGGGGCTTAGACAAAAGGTTCGCCTTTATAAAAAGCAATTCTGGTGCACAAGAACATTGCACATTCTTCAGGGTGACCGCTCTACTTTCAGGACTTCGCCCCAAAATACATACGTGTAAAATAGATATCAATTTATGCTGGATTTGGGCCCCCCGGGGCATGATTTTACGCTGCGCCTCCACTTGTCTCAATTATATATTAATCTGTACAAAAATTTAAAAAATATAGTTTGATTTTTAGCCCCAATGCTTTGGAAAAGTACGCTTTTCGAGCTGTTTCCTTGTTTTTTCCTTGCAGTTTCGTCGTTTCCAGGAGGTGACGCTGACCCGGCTTCAAGGAATCGCGGAGAATTACAATATCTCCTACAATATCGACCAGCGCTTTGAGCACATCCTCGACCAGCAAAGGTCCTTAACGGAGGCTTTCAACGCCTCCAGCGACGTTACCCAGGGAGAGATGAACGCCATCAAGATTTGGCTGAAAAAAATGCAGAAGAAGACAAAAAAGCTGGACCTGAAGATGTCTTCGCTGGAGGAATCCATGTCAGAGAGGAATAAGCAGATGACCAGGGAAAGCAAAGCTCGGGACGCCGTCATATCTAACTTGACGTTGGCTATCAACAGTCAAAAACTGCGGCTCGATAAGCTGGTGAAGGACAAGTCTGTCTTGCATAAAGGAATGGAGATGTTTCGGGAAGTCGTGAAGAGACAGGGCGGTAAAATAGCTGCTTTGGAGGAGCAGGTCCGAGGACTTTCACAGAATGACATTTTGCCACCAAGTTCATTGATGGCGGCTCGAGAGCTAAATCGTACTCCGCAAACGAAGCAGTCGGCGCCCCCAGGATTTGCGCCTGGGACTATAACTGTCGAGCAACGCATGGTTAAGCTTCAGACCAAACATGATCAGAGGAAGAAGTTCCATGAAGAACAACAGCTCCTTATCCCAAAAAGCATCATGGACCAGATGGCAGCCCAGCATGGAAACGGGACCAAGATTGTAGTCTCACCGAAGGACAAACCACCTGGCAGACCACCGCTGGGAGTTGCAGAGGACAATACTCTAGGAAGAGGTGCTACAACGTTACCACCAAGAAGTACGGAGGAGAAGATATCGCATTTTCACACTACCTTCCAGCCACCAGGAGAGGGGAAGATGCCGGAGATTCTCACAACAGCTCAACCACCAAGAGTTACAGAGGAGAAATCATCTTCCGTTCACACTATGAGTCCACCGCCAAGAGTTACAGACCAGAAGACATTTGCTGTTGGCAGTACCAGGTTCCCGCCGAGGATTATGGAGGAGAAGGCAATTGCTATTGGCACCACCAAGCCACAGCCAAGAATTATGGAGGAGAAAGCTCCAGGCGTTCGCTCTACAACAGCATCGGCAAAAGTCCCAAAGACCACAGAGCAAAGATCCACCAAAGTACCCGGCACAAGTAAGTCAACCGTGATGAAATGTTCCAAAACATATATGTAGGAGAGGCACGTCTTATAAAAGCACCTTGTATAATGTCCAAATTATTGATTTAGGGTTAAAAAGGCTCGATTAGACAGTTTATCCCTTTACTTCTTGCTGGGTCGCTGTTTATATACATATACACATACATATATGTACAAAACCTATTTTCGATAATGAAATATTTTCTTTTTTTTTTAGTTTGTAACGTGGACTCCATGCTGACTTTCCCCAGTCCCTCAACTGAAAATTTTGCCACCTTCAAGAGCGGTCTGAGAGAAGGTCTTCACGAATTTTCCATCTGCAGCTGGGTAAAGACCAACGCCAGCTACGTAGGTACTATCCTGTCATACGCAACAGAAGACAACGACAACAAACTTGTCCTCCATGGAAGGAATGGAGCAGCTTATGACTCCCTCCACTTTGTCATCGGCGACCCAGCCTTCCGAGAGTTGCCCATCGTGCCACTTATAGACGGAAACTGGCACCACACCTGCTTCATCTGGTCGTCCATCCAGGGGAAATATTGGTTCTACGTGGATCGAAGGTTGGCTTCTACAGGTTCCAGGTTTCAGAAAGGTTATGAGATACCTCCAGGAGGGTCTCTGGTCCTCGGTCAGGAGCAAGACACGTTAGGCGGTGGTTTTGACAGCTCGGAAGCCTTTGTCGGACACCTGGCTGGTTTTACGATGTGGAAACGGGCATTGACGCCCGGTGAAGTGTCCAGCATTGCCACAGGGAGAGGTTTGCCCAGAGGTGCCATCCTAACTCTGGCCGATGCATCTTCACTTCATGGGTCAGTCCAGAGGGTGAAATGTACCTGTCTGGAGCATTGTCTGTAGCCGGAAACCATTGGAAATACAACAGAAGGCTTCCTCATCTTTACCAAACCATTTGTCTGCCGGCAGAGCGGGGGATGGGATATATTATCAGAACCTCGTCCGATTAACTGTATCCCTACAAAAATGGATTTCATCAATACGGCAACAATGCCATTTTATATTAAAATATAAATAAATAAATGTGTTTTTAACCTTTGCAAGTCAAGAGAGCAGTGAACTCAAGTGGTAGAAGAATTGTATGAGTGAACACTTACTTACTTACGGACATTTATCCATAGGATGAAGGCCTCGCGCCTGGATGTCATGCCGTGTCTCCAAAATCAGCAGTACGGGGTCTGTGATTTAGGCGGCTGGGGTAGCGTCATGAGCTCATGCTTTGGGTTTTTTTGGACAGATAATGATAATTTCCTGAGTCAGATTTACTCAATAAAATTAAGTATATGCGACTTGATTTATATAGGGGAGCCTGGGTGAGTGGGGCTGTGTCCTGAGACTCCACCCACTCCATACATGCCCCACCCACAATAGCATGAATATTAAGTGGTGGGGTTGTGGCTCGCTCTGTTATGCTCACTATGTACATTTATTCTTTATCTCTGTTTAGCATCGACTATTAATAAAGGTCGGTCTCACCCGAGAGTGGCCGTTCAGCCGGAGGGTTCAAGGAACGAGTGTTCTAGAATGTTACCTGTTACTTCTATGCGGAATCCAATAAATAAATATATATATCAATACACCTGAGCTGATGTAACGCGCATCAAAAGTGTTGAAAAAAAACCTAAAATTTACAATTTTAAGACGCTGTGAAAAAAAAATATTATTACTAATGAGGCTGATTTACAGATATAATCAAAAATCTATCTAAAAATATATTATATATATATATAAAAAGAAAAAATCTATCTAAAAATATATAATATATATAATAGAATAATCAAAAATATATAATATATATATATATAATAATCAAAAATATATCTAAAAATATAAAATATATATAATAATCAAAAATATATCTAAAAATATAATATATATATATAATATAATAATCAAAAATGTATCTAAAAATTTCCAAAAGGAAAATCATTTACCTAGTAATATTAAAAAATATTCTTAAGTACACATTTTCACTTCAGCCGTGTCTTCCCTCCCAAGAGGGAAATGATCTTTTCTCGACCAGCTACTAATTATGCCCAAAAGGTTGCTGAAATTTGATTCATGAAAATTGAATAAAGAAAATATTTTAGTTGTTTAACTGAATTGCATTAAATTGCTGACTCTCTAGAATATGCTGGTCTTCTTTCATGCATCTCATACACAAAGAAGGAGGAACGTAATTGATCTTTGAAGCTCGCAATCTAATGTAATTCAGGTTGGCCAATAAAGGATCATCTTTACCCAATTTGATTATTTAAGTCCATTCCATTATTTGTTTTAGACAGGAGGAGATTCCTACACACTTAAAACGTGGCACATGCCACACGAGGTCACGAATCTCAGCTGTTAGATTTACACGTTTTGTGGCTTCTGGGACTTGTAAAACGGCGGGGAGTTTCTGGAATGTTTTCAGAGAAAGTCAACCCAGGACTCCCGGATCTTTTATGATGTTATTTGGAGAGCCCCCCCCCCCCCCGAGCTAAGGACCTAAAATAACCCATAAATAGCAAATGGCTTTTGGTCCTTAAAATGTGATCATGTTACATGCGCCACCTGGGCTAGGGGACTCCGGGCGACTGAGTCAGTAGCATGTAGAGCAGGGAGAGCTTTTATAGACCTTTTATAGACCTGGAGCTGTTGAGGTCCATGGTATAAGAAGCAATGATGCCCTTGGGTATTAACATGATCGGCATCTTCTTCTTGGCGTCGTTTTGCCCCTCGTGGGGTTTAACGAGGGGGGGTGGAAACTGGTTAGTGCCAAATAAGGACCTTATGGACGAGGACATCCAAAAAGAAGTGGACCAAGCCATCCAGCTGGTGAACAAAGCCACCTTCCAAGGGTGGTCTCTCGATCAGCTAAAACAGGTGAGGTTCTCAATGATCTTCTGAATGTTGGAGCCACGTTTTGGCCATATGGGGAGTTCTGAGGTACGGGGGCGCGATCGAGGGGGGTCTAAAACGAGATACGAGAGAATTTTGCTAGATTGAGTTGGCTTTGGCTACAACCAAAGGGACAACTACAACGTCAAACGTCCGGGATCATTTTCCTCATCCCCTGATTTCATTTAACTGATTTACAAGATGCAAAAATATCAGGAAAGACTGAGGGATCTCAAAAGGTTCCACAGGGAGGAGAGAAGAGAGAGGGGGGGGGATGGGAGAGAGACATTTAAATACATAAAGGGATTTAACAAAGTGCAGGATGGAGTTTATTTCAAAAGAGGAGAAAAGTTACAACAAGAGACGCAAATCTAACACTAGAGGATCAGAGACTGAGATGGAATGGAAGGAAGTTTAACTTTACTGAGAGGGTGGTAGATAAGTGGAACAGCCTCCCAGCAGAAGCGGTAGAGGGTAATACAGTGAGGGGATTAAACATGCATGGGATAGGCATACGGCTCCTGAATCTAAGACGAGACCAACGACTGATTAAGGTTTGAGTCGTTACAGCAGGAGAAACGGGCGACTAGATGGGGCCGGATGGGGCCGATCTGCCAGCCGTTTCTGTGTTTCTATGTTAACGTGCTTTAACGCACCCCAAATACCACAGAACCTCCCTTCTCGGTTGAGACACTTTTATACCGGTCTCGCTCGTCGGTTCGTTGCAGGTCGTCCCGAGACTCCACATCGCGCTGATCGAAATGTGGCTCCAGTTTAGGAAGATTCCGAAGGAACAGACGGAGTTATTGAGAAAGATAAGGAGATCGGCGCGACGGTCTGCGGCATCTGTCCAAGGTAACGAGTATCCGACATTAAAGATAATCCGGTATTGATTCGCTAATCGTTAGCAAAGAACGGAGCGGGGGGCATCGGAGCTCAACGTATCCATAAACCAAACTGATGACATTCGGTGGGTTTTTTGTTCGTTTTTTTTACAATGAAATGTTTTTACAGAGGTTAAAGCGCAAGTGTCACAAATTGGCCACAACGTGACGTCAAGGCTGGATACGATTGAGAAGGACGTGGAGAAGATTCTCCGGAGAGTGGAGGTCATGGAGGATGAGTGCAGACGGGAATGTAAAGGGCGGCTGGACCTGAACCAGACAAACTCCCAGCACAAGCCGGCCGACGCCGCAGAGGGCCACACGAGGTACAGAGGTCACCAGGCGGGAAGCGGGGGCCACAAGATGGCGGCAGAGGATTTGGTCAAGAAGGTCGCCAGCCTGGTCGAGCTGATGAACGGGCACAACGAACTGCTGGAGGAATTATACCAGCGGGTCACGGCCCTGGAAGGGGCTCGGACCCCAACACACAATACAAGGGGGCGGCAGGAGGAACGCCAAGGAGATCCTTCGTGAGAAATTGTCAACGCCCCAAAAACCCACAAATTATGAGGCGGCATAAAAGAGACACGCAGCAAAATGTCCTCCTCCTCCTCCCGATTCCTGCACCAGTAGTCACGTCTTTAAATTTTCTTGTATCTCTGTATCATAGCTTTATTATATACATATGGACATCGGCTTTATGTTCTTTTTACCTATTGTGTTTTTTTACAATAAATTTGTCAGCTTTTCTGTTACCGAGATGCTTTTCAGCCTGTGCCCTTATGTCACTTGTATCACCTGCAGGAGTACCCAGGGGCAGGGCAGCCATCAGAAATCTTGGGGTCCGCTTGTGGCCCACTCACTAATGCCATATAATGACCCCTCCCCCCCAACTCACCCTGAAAGAAGCTTCTGATATTCTATGACTGATGTTTTCCTGATTTATATGGACTTCATCATTAAGGGTCGGTCTCAAATAATTAATAATGTTATTTACTGGGCTGTGCAGCTGAAGAACTACAGGTCCCAGCATGCCTCGGGGTAGCGCGCCGTCGCTCTCGGGTGTCACGTGACGGCTGGGTGGACGTGGATCACGTGCCCAAACAGTGTGTGAGGAACCAGGAGTGAGAAGCTCGGGGTCTCGGCGCAGACATGGCCGATGTCTCCAAGAAAGTATCCTGGTCCGGGCGGGAGGAGGACGGGGAGAGCACCCCGCTGCTCAACGGCACCGGCACGGCGGGAGCGCAGCCTGCCAGACAGGTGGGGCAGAGGGAGGGAGACACGGGACGGGGGCTACAGACACCCGGTGTAATGGGGAGGTAGTGAAAAATTGGTGGGGAGTGGAAAGCTTGGGGTATGTGAGGTAAAAGAAGGGGCAGAAAGATGTGAGACAAGGAGAGTGCAACGGCCGAGCAGCCTCCAAAACACGGGGCAGGCAGGCAGGCAGGCAGGCAGGGGAGAGCTGGAGCCCGGGGCAGGCAGGCAGGGGAGAGCTGGAGCCCGGGGCAGGCAGGCAGGGGAGAGCTGGAGCCCGGGGCAGGCAGGCAGGCAGGGGAGAGCTGGAGCCCGGGGCAGGCAGGCAGGCAGGGGAGAGCTGGAGCCCGGGGCAGGCAGGCAGGCAGGGGAGAGCTGGAGCCCGGGGCAGGCAGGCAGGGGAGAGCTGGAGCCCGGGGCAGGCAGGCAGGCATCGCGCCGATCTCTAGATTTAAACCGCATAACTTATCAGAGCTGAGGTTCTGTAATATTATTTTTCGCGCTGCATTAGTCGCAGTCAATAGATTAATCTTGAGGTCCTTGTCTGATCTGGTAAATCCGCCGCCTGTCAGGGCTGGCCGCGATGAATGCTTCAGTAGATGGTTTGTGCCGATCGGTTAAGCGATTGTCTCGGATGCGGCCGCTCGGCTGATAAGGAGAAGAAACGATCCATTCGGCCAGAGAACGTTCTTGGAAGTGTCAGAGTGAATCGTAATATTTTGTCATTTAGATTTCTTCCCCCAAACCTGTTTATTCTGTTCTGGTGCCGTTTTTTTTGCTCCAAAAATCACAATGCGCGGGAAGCCTTACGCTCCGCGTTGGACCTATAAGCGTTCATTTAATGTTAACCCGTTCCATGCTGGGGAAGGGTTAGGACCCGGGAACTTGTTCAGTTATGCCCCCCGAGCGGCGGCTGTGATTTGAGATTTCGGAATCTGCCCCTACAGCATTCCCGACGCGTTTCACGCTAGCTGATGGAGAAAGGTTAACCTTTTATCTGCAGATCCCATCACCCGCAGCTGTCTGCAGTGCGGTGATCAGCTGGTTTGATGGCTGCGTGGGGCGCGTTGGGGGTCCCGGGGGGGGAGGGGTATGTCAGGAGTGTCTCATTATTACCGTGTGCAGACGCCGCAGTCATGTGACCGCCGGTCATGGCTCCCGTCACTTGTTTTCCAAGAAGTAGCCTCGTTTCATGTAACGTGTTCTTCCATATCATGCGCTTTTGGCTGGACACGAAGTTTAACCATTTAAGTGCAGTCGGAAATATCATTCCTTACGAAGCAGCACCGAACGGCAGCGAAACGCGTTTATGCGATGGCGAGGGTCCGGCTCACGGGGGCTGACATTCTAGGGGGGGGGGGGCTATAGCCGCTACGTCTGTTTCTGATCACCAAACCCCCCCCCCCCCCCAACGATCTCGACCTGCCATCTGTTTGTAATATTTCTGGATATGAGATATTTCCTCTTTTACGGTTTATAAATATTTCACCCCGGCGACCCGTTCATTAACAGAAATGTACAAAGAACGAGAGACGGGAAGAGCGGAGACTTCATTCGCAACAAAGTAGGGGATTCTTTACGGTGAGGGCAGTAAATGTACGGAATCCGCCGCCCAGAGAGTGGGGTCTATCAGATACACCGGATGCCTCCAAAAGGGGTAAAAGCAGAACATACAGGGGTATAAACAACGGAATAAACAGTCATATTTTACAGCTTCTCCATCCGACGAGGAATCCCCTCGCCTTTTGGAGTGGAGAAGAATTTTCCCCCCATAGTGGCAAAATCGGGGAAAAAAGTAGATTAATTGGGTTATCTTTTCAATCGAAAACAGGAAGAAGGGAGAGCGAGACGGACTTGGGATGGTTTCGGTTTGGAGCAGATTGGAGTAAATCGCCGGCTGATTACAGAGTTTAAGGGGTTAACCATCAGATCTCTGCTGTCATTTGGTTCCCTCTGCCTCTCAGTCTCCCCAAAACTTCTCATCATCTCCCACTTTAGTTAAATATATAGTTATTGCGCAAGCGGCGTATTGCCATGATCCTCCGGCTTTACCTGCAGCCGTCTGACGTTGGGCTCAGCCTGGTGTCCGAAGTCCGGCTCTGAACAGTATAAATATAACACGTTACAGCGTCTTCCTTTTCCAAGTAAATTGACTTTATTTATTTAATTCCTGTTTCTTAAAGAAACACGTGATGAGATCTCAGATCTCGCTTCCTCTTTTAGTAGATCGTTCCCTTTTTATGATCTCTAAATGTGCTAAAAGTCCTAAAGCAGCCGAACCTGCAGCGGCGCTGAGAGAAAAGCGTGAAATCTGAAATCCGCGGAGTGACGGGACCACAAACGGTTAACGAGGAGCCGCCACGGCGTTCTAGAGGAAGTTTTTATCTTTACGCAGAAATCATGCTTTCAAAACATACCGATCATGAAGGCTTAGCGAGTTTTATGGCCGGCGCCGGATGCTGTCGGGCTGCCCGCGGGTTGGTTGCTTGGTTCTGTTGCTGCGAAGGGTTAAAAGTGGGTTTCAGAGGATGACTCGTGACTGAACCGCGTGTGTCCGGCCTGTTAACCCTTCGAGAGTGCTATGAATGACCCTCATTGTCTCCCCTCTCTCTCTAGTACTCCAACCTCGTGCGGATCGGACAGCTCAGCACGGTGGATCTTGAAGACGAGAACCAAGAATTGGTGGGTCACAGCGACTAAACGGCTTAATTCTAGCACGGCTGTCAGAAAATACCAAAATCACCGCCCTCCGTACAGCGGGCCAACAACCCCTTTCCCCCGCACGCTGCCATTTAATGTTCTGTTACATTTGTATCCAGTTCCCGTAATCTGTTACAAGACCCCCGGCTGCACGGCGACCGTGCGGATACGAAGCGATGGCTTTGTAATTAAACAAATAATCTGATTTTTCTGTTCTCGGCAGGAAACAGAACTTTCCACAAACATCGTGAAAGAAGTCACGCACAGCGAGAACCTCCTGTCACTCAAATATGAGGTGAGCCGCGAGCGCCACGACCTACGCCCGACGCGTTTCAGTGGAAGACGCCGATTATGTTGTTTGTTTAAAAGGAAACTAAAAATAGTGAAATTTCTGTTTTTCGGCTGTTTTCAGAGCCTGGATTATGACAATAGCGAAAACCAGTTGTTTATGGAAGAAGAACGAAGGATAAACCATACTGTGAGTGAGATTATTGTCACCAGACGTCGCTCGCGCCCCTAAATAAAGGGGCCGTACGGAGCCAGACTCTAGTAGCTTTTCTCTATAGTTTATTTAGCAGAAGATACTGAGAGGGTGGTAGATAAGTGGAACAGCCTCCCAGCAGAAGTGGTAAAGGGTAGTACAGTGAGGGGATTAAACACGCATGGGATAGACATACGGCTCCTGAATCTAAGACGAGACCAACGACTGATTAAGGTTTGAGTCGTTACAGCAGGAGAAACGGACGACTAGACGGGGGCCGGATGGGGCCGATCTGCCGATTCGTTGTTGTTTTTTTTTTTTTACGGCGTTGTGTTTTTTCCTAGGCTTTTCGCACCGTGGAGGTGAAGCGCTGGTTGATCTGCGGCATGATCGGGATATTTACCGGACTCATCGCCTGCTTCATCGACATCATGGTGGAGAAACTGGCCGGCCTCAAATACCAAGTCATTAAAGACAGTATCCTTCCGATGGACTGCAATTCCCAGCATCCGCCATCAGCCTTAACCCCCCCCCCCCCCAAGAGCTGCATACAATCCGCTCCGGTTGTGTCTTTAACAGAAACTTTTTAAGATATTGACAAATTCACAGAGAAAGGGGGTCTCTCGTTCTCGCTGCTGCTGTGGGCGACGCTCAATGCGGGGTTCATCCTGATTGGCTCGCTGCTGGTCGCGTACGTGGAAGTGAGTTTTTTGGGGGGGTTTTATTTTTAGACACTATAGAGATAAATATGTACCTAATTATAAGTTGTCTTTAATGAAGTCTCAGTCAATTTGTCTTTCGTTTTGTCTTCCAGCCGGTGGCGGCCGGCAGCGGAATCCCGCAAATTAAATGCTTTCTAAACGGAGTCAAAATTCCCCACGTGGTGAGACTCAAGGTACGGTAATCAAAAAATATATATGTTTTTTTTTTAAAAATCTTGTTTTTATGAAAAATGATGCAGATTTTCAGTAAATATTTATTTTCCCCGTTCCTCCCGCAGACCCTGATGGTGAAGGTCGCCGGGGTTATATTGTCAGTTGCCGGGGGGCTTGCCGTTGGAAAGGTGAGTCGCATTTGTTCAAATAGGAAGTCGCCCGTCTCATTTCACCTTTGCCCTCAGTTGCCCCCCCAACCTCTTTCTTAACCTTTGCCCCCCCCTCCCCCCCCCCCCCCCAAACCCTTAAAGCTTGAATCTGTTTGTTGCCCTTTCACGCTTGTATTTCTGAGAAGCTGGAATGGCCGTCGCTTGTAACGTCTCCTTTTCTCTGATCTCAGGAAGGTCCGATGATTCACTCCGGGGCGGTCATCGCAGCCGGCATTTCTCAGGGACGGTCGACCTCTCTCAAGAGAGACTTCAAGGTCAGTCCGAGAAACCGGTCATCTCTTAGAGCGCAAAGTTATAGGTCATTTTAACGAATTTAGTGATGGGGGGGTCAGTTCCCTGTCTTTAAACGTTTGAGTGCGGCCGGTAAGTGAAGGTTTGGGTTTTTGTTTTATGGACCCAGAAGTTCCCCGACTGTCACTTGCACTTTTTGTTTCTTTCCGTATTTTGCAGATCTTTGAATATTTCCGCAGAGACACAGAAAAGCGAGACTTCGTGTCGGCGGGGGCCGCGGCTGGCGTGTCGGCCGCCTTCGGTGCTCCGGTTGGTCAGTTCTGAATTTTTGTTTTTTTATTTGCAAAAAGCACGTGAATCCCTAGGTTATCCGCCTAAATGTAGCGCAGCCGACCGAGATGTGAGTTTGAGTGAACGTGGTTTGTGATCAGGCCGGAGCGGTAACTCCAGACTCCGCCGGCCCTTCTGTTTGGCTAATTACTCAAATTTGCCCATTTTCCTGTTTTGTTAATTTAATTTGCTGTAAATTATCCTCAATATTCTCTCTCTTTTGTCCTCGCTTCTCACTCCTATAATCACGTGTTGGATGTGCGTGATCGGCACCCGTCCTGTGTTCCCGTGTTAGCGTGTGCGTGACTCCGTGCTCTCCGTGTTACAGGTGGCGTGCTCTTCAGCTTGGAGGAAGGCGCCTCGTTCTGGAACCAGCTGCTGACGTGGAGGATAGTAAGTGCCGTCCGTTCCTTCCGGCCCGCTGGGTACGGGGGCAACCGGCGCTGCATCCCTGATGGGGATCCCTGGGGGGCCGTGCTTTTAACGCAAAAACCTGAGAGTCCAAGAAACATTATCCCCGGCAGGGTGGTGGGAGTCGTACTTTTTAATTTATTTTGTTACTTTTACCCTATTTCTAATTCCAATAACTGAAGAACGCCTGCGCCTCGTTGCATGCAGTAAAATGCGCCTCGCAACATGAACTCTGAATGCATTTAAAAATGAAACTAGGACCGGACCTTTGTGTGAATAAACAGGGATCTGTGTTGGTACTAAAACATTATGCACTATTTCGTAGAAAAACCGCCTGGGGGGTGTTTGTGGCCCTGCGGAGCGCATGCGTTTCCTTTACAATGAGCCCTGTTTTGACCTGTCCTCGGAGTTTAGTTCTGGAGGCAAAACCAGGAGGAGGATCACACGGCGGGATATCGCCCTCTGTCCTGAGCTCACCCGCTACTTTACTCTGCCCTTCCCCCACACGATACAGTAATATAACCCCCCCAGCGCCATATACATTAATATAACCCCCCCAGCACTGTATACAGTAATATAACCCCCCAGCGCTGTATACAGTAATATAACCCCCCAGCGCTGTATACAGTAATATAACCCCCCAGCGCTGTATACAGTAATATAACCCCCAGCGCTGTATACAGTAATATAACCCCCCCAGCGCCATATACATTAATATAACCCCCCAGCGCTGTATACAGTAATATAACCCCCAGCGCTGTATACAGTAATATAACCCCCAGCGCTGTATACAGTAATATAACCCCCAGCGCTGTATACAGTAATATAACCCCCCCAGCGCCATATACATTAATATAACCCCCCAGCGCTGTATACAGTAATATAACCCCCAGCGCTGTATACAGTAATATAACCCCCCAGCGCTGTATACAGTAATATAACCCCCAGCGCTGTATACAGTAATATAACCCCCAGCGCTGTATGCAGTAATATTTCCCCCAGCGCTGTATACAGTAATATAACCTCCCCAGCGCTGTATACAGTAATATAACCCCCAGCGCTGTATACAGTAATATAACCCCCAGCGCTGTATACAGTAATATAATCCCCAGCGCTGTATGCAGTAATATTTCCCCCAGCGCTGTATACAGTAATATAACCCCCCAGCGCCGTATACAGTAATATAACCCCCAGCGCCGTATACAGTAATATAACCCCCAGCGCTGTATACAGTAATATAACCCCCCCAGCGCCGTATACATTAATATAACCCCCCAGCGCCGTATACAGTAATATAACCCCCAGCACTGTATACAGTAATATAACCCCCCAGCGCTGTATACAGTAATATAACCCCCAGCGCTGTATACAGTAATATAACCCCCAGCGCTGTATACAGTAATATAACCCCCAGCGCTGTATACAGTAATATAATCCCCAGCGCTGTATGCAGTAATATAATCCCCAGCGCTGTATGCAGTAATATAATCCCCAGCGCTGTATGCAGTAATATTTCCCCCAGCGCTGTATACAGTAATATAACCCCCAGCGCTGTATACAGTAATATAACCCCCAGCGCTGTATACAGTAATATAACCCCCAGCGCTGTATACAGTAATATTTCCCCCAGTGCTGTATACAGTAGTATAACCCCCCAGCGCTGTATACAGTAATAACCCCCAGCGCTGTATACAGTAATATAACCCCCCCAGCGCTGTATACAGTAATATAACCCCCCCAGCGCCATATACATTAATATAACCCCCCAGCGCTGTATACAGTAATATAACCCCCAGCGCTGTATACAGTAATATAACCCCCAGCGCTGTATACAGTAATATAACCCCCCAGCGCTGTATACAGTAATATAACCCCCAGCGCTGTATACAGTAATATAACCCCCAGCGCTGTATACAGTAATATAACCCCCAGCGCTGTATACAGTAATATAACCCCCTAGCACTGTATGCAGTAATATAACCCCCCGCGCTATATACAGTAATATAACCCCCTAGCACTGTATGCAGTAATATTTCCCCCAGCGCTGTATGCAGTAATATTTCCCCCAGCGCTGTATACAGTAATATAACCCCCAGCGCTGTATACAGTAATATAACCCCCAGCGCTGTATACAGTAATATAACCCCCAGCGCTGTATGCAGTAATATTTCCCCCAGCGCTGTATACAGTAATATAACCCCCTAGCACTGTATGCAGTAATATAACCCCCCGCGCTATATACAGTAATATAACCCCCTAGCACTGTATGCAGTAATATTTCCCCCAGCGCTGTATGCAGTAATATTTCCCCCAGCGCTGTATACAGTAATATAACCCCCAGCGCTGTATACAGTAATATAACCCCCAGCGCTGTATACAGTAATATAACCCCCCAGCACTGTATGCAGTAATATTTCCCCCAGCGCTGTATGCAGTAATATTTCCCCCAGCGCTGTATACAGTAATATTTCCCCCAGTGCTGTATACAGTAATAACCCCCAGCGCTGTATACAGTAATATAACGCCCCGGCTGTATACAGTAATATAACCCCCCAGCGCTGTATGCAGTAATATAATCCCCAGTGCTGTATGCAGTAATATAACCCCCCAGCGCTGTATACAGTAATATAACCCCCCAGCGCTGTATACAGTAATATAATCCCCAGTGCTGTATGCAGTAATATTTCCCCCAGCGCTGTATAAAGTAATATAACGCCCCGTGCTGTATACAGTAATATAACCCCCCAGCACTGTATACAGTAATATAACCCCTCCCCTGGTCTGTATACATTAATACACACCCCCAGCGCTGTATACGGTAATAATAGTCCGACTTGTCTTTTGATTTTTTTGTCCCCGGAGCTCATCTCCTCTTCCTTTTCAGTTCTTCGCTTCTATGATCTCGACCTTCACGTTGAACTTCGTCCTGAGTATTTATAACCGGAAGCCGGGAGACCTTTCTAACCCGGGTCTCATCAACTTCGGGAGGTTTGACACGGATGTGAGTGATGGGGTTTTTTTCTGGTAGGAGGGCCGTATGGGGCCGATCTGCCGGCCGGTTCTATGTTTCGGCTGTAAGATCCCCTCCGTCTGCTTTAAGACACAGGAGTCCTCGGTATGTCATCCAGAGAATTCCTCGGCCCGTTAGCCGCCCCTTCCAAATGAATCCCGGATTAAAAGCCAATTCCGTGTTCTTTATACTTAAAATTCCTGTAAATATCCTATATTGATGTGAGACACCGTGTATAGTCGCGAGCCGGTCCCATGACCCCCGCGGTAATGCCCTGGGCTTGTAACCCTCTCCTCCGGTGAATGGATCCAATTTAGATCCGCTTCTATCATGGAGAGGTTACTGAGACCTGGCATTCGAGCCAAAAAATGATTTATTCAGAGTTTTTCATTATTTGGAACATGATATCTCATGTTAGGTCATTTTAGGGCAGATGCGGTTATTGACGCCTGTGAAAATAATCCCATAAATCCCCTCTGTTTTGGGGCAGATGTGGATTTGTTTAATAAAATAAGATTTAATATTTTATAACTTATTTTTTTCCTTTTTTTGGTGTAATTCTTGTCTCTGTTTTGCAGGAGAATAGCTACAAATACTTTGAACTCCCGATATTCATCTGCATGGGGGCGATAGGTAAGAGGCTAGATAGACAAATGGGGACAGCCTCCCAGCAGAAGTGGTAGAGGGTAATACAGTGAGGGATAGACATACGGCTCCTGAATGTCTGTCTGGATGGGGGCAGGGTAACAAGGAGGGTTCCCAGAATTTATTTGGGAGAAAAAATCCAGCTTTAGCAGATCAGGAACGCAAGCAGATGCGCGGATTGAAAGAGTGATTGACATGTACTGGTCTCCGCCCCTTAAGTCCACACAACTCCATGTGCAAATGAACAGCTAAAATGAGCAGTCATTTGCATATGGGGCCGTCACCAGAGGGCGGAGCCAGTACAGGTACCCTATACCTGTAGCAGGAAATATACATTTTGCATTCGATCAGTAATTGCTTTATAACTTCGGATCGCTGTTAGCGGGGCATGCTGTGGGCGCTCTGCGCGTCTAATGTATTACTTTTTTCTCCCCTGTGCAGGCGGGATGCTGGGGGCTTTATTCAACGCCCTGAACAATTGGCTGACTATGTTCCGGATACGGTAATTCTCCGTCTGTTGCCGTGTGTCTGAGATCAGGTCACGACGTCCGGTCCCGGGGAGAACGACTCGGAACGCGGCCTTTATGTCAATAATAGTATATTCTGCTTCTCCCATCTTCCTGGTTTAAACATTAAGGGGGGGGGGGGCAGAAAACAGCTTCTTTTCTCATCAGTGACGGGGGAATTGGTGTCGATTCCACACTTCCTGTTCTGGAATATCCGGCGCGTTTCGCTTCCAGCACAGCCAAGCTTTTTAGAGGGGGGGTCGTCCTGTCTCCCGTCTCTTGCTCAGGATCCGGAATATTATGCTGGGATTCTTGGTGACCTCTCTGAACCCCCCCCCCCCCCCATCATACCCCATTTTTTCTTCTATTTTTGTTTTTTAAGCCTCTGTTTCATCTCCTCTCTGTCACCCCCCCCAGATATCTCCACCGCCGTTACCTGCAGGTGATGGAAGCCATGTTGGTGGCCGCTGTTACCGCCACCGTTGCATTTGTCCTGATCTACTATTCTGCTGACTGCCAGTCGCTGCGGGAGGGGGCCGTGGAGTACCCGCTGCAGGTAAAAGAAGTTTAAAGAGCAAGAAAGTTCATCTTTACATGGAGCTCTGTATAAATGCAGTGACCAATCAGGAGTCCCCGAACACAAACTAAATGCATTCACAAATGTCTAAATGGAACAGCCTCCCAGCAGAGGTGGTAGACGGTAATACAGTGAGGGGATAGACATACGGCTCCTGAATCTCAGACGAGACCAACGACTGATTAAGGTTTCTTTACGGTCGGAGAAACGGGCGACTAGATGTGGGTGCCGGATGGGGGCCGATCTAATGTTAAATTCTATGTTTCTGTTTTGTCCCTGTAGCTGTTCTGTTCCGATGGGGAGTATAATGCGATGGCGTCTGCGTTTTTCAACACCCCGGAGAGAAGCGTGCGCAGCCTCTTCCACGATCCTCCAGGTCGGCTTTAACCCTTCCCTATCAGTTTATTATTTGGGGAGTGACGCCGTTCCCGGCTCCGTTTTAACCCTGTCTTTTCCCGCTTGTCTGTAGGGACCTTCAAACCACAGACTCTGGGTTCCTTCACGCTCCTGTATTTCTTCCTGGCCTGCTGGACGTACGGATTGACCGTGTCTGCCGGGGTCTTCATCCCGTCCCTGCTGCTGGGAGCCGCCTGGGGAAGGCTTTTCGGGATCTTCCTCACATATATTCCTAACTCTGTACGTGGCTGGACCCAGGGGCCCGAAAAAAAAAAAAAATAAAAAAAAATTGTGTGTTCAACATAGTTACTAGACTTAGAGATGGGCTACCCCTGTACAAGTATTAATTGTTTTTTTGTGTCTTGAAGGTGTGGGCCGATCCCGGGAAGTACGCGCTGATGGGGGCCGCAGCGCAGCTTGGTGAGTACAGGGAGCGGTGACCCTGGGGGTCGTGGCATCCCGCCGTGCCCGTTTTTAGAGCTCCGTGGCTCATAGCGATAGATTAAATTGTCTTGGGTTAGGCTGGACGTCTGACGAGCTGCATAATGCCCCACCAGGTAGAAAATCACCCCCTTTTTACCCCAAACCAAGAAGTTCACCCCCCTCACTCTGCGCATGTTCAGGATTTTAAATTCAGTTCTTGTGGTCTAGCTGCTTGTCTGCTTCTTCTCAGGTGGAATAGTAAGAATGACCCTGAGCCTCACGGTCATCATGGTGGAAGCCACTGGAAACGTCACCTACGGCTTCCCAATCATGCTGGTCCTGATCACTGCTAAGATCGTGGGAGACTTCTTTATCGAGGTAAGGGGGTCCCTGAGCGATCTCGCTGACAGCGATGGGTCTGTCTATACGTTTAAATATCTTCCTCCTGTTTCAGGGTCTCTATGATCTTCACATCAAGCTCCAAAGTGTCCCGTTCCTACACTGGGAGCCTCCGGTCACGTCGCACTCGCTCACTGCCAGGTGGGTAAAAACCGACCCGATTCTCGCCCGCCTGGAATCCGGGCGTTCAGAAGCCGCTGTGATTCGCTGCCGATATATTTATAGATTTCTGGAGATATCGGTATTTTTTCGCTAGAATATACAGAACCAGTCATTTGGGGTGTAAAGTATTTGGGGTTATTCTGCCCTCTTGTGTTCATTCTGTGCGACTGCAAGCTGTTATTTTGAGGATAAATAGGGCGGCCCTCAACAAAAATATAATAAAAAAAAAAAAAAGAGTAAATGAGACAATTATGTTGGATTGATGATGGTTTTCCTTTGGATGATGATAGTTCTCGCTGTAGCTTTGTTTCCGTAATTCTTTTTTTGTGGTGTATTTCCCGCAGGGAGGTGATGAGCTCTCCTGTCACCTGCCTGAAACGGCGAGAGAAAGTTGGCATCGTCGTAGACATTTTGAGTAACGCGACGTCCAACCATAACGGCTTTCCTGTCGTTGAAAATAATGGGGAAGCTGGTCAGGTGAGGAGGACCACCTTGAAACCACGATGGGAATGGAAGTAGGGGGTCCACTGGCCTTGGTCCCGGCTCTGTCTCCTCACCATTATTTTTGGAGGACTGAACTGGCCCCGTGTGATGTATAATTCACTGTGTAAGACTTTGAAGAAGCCTTGCTGATGTAAACTATACATTATGCAGGGCGAGTGAAGCTCGCTAGGGTTTGTCCTTTGTGATGCAGAAGTTAAACGAGCTTCAGTCATCCATCTTTGATTAGTCCCATATTGAGGGCAAACTCCTTCCCCAACTCCATACGCCACATACAATGAGATGAGTTGCGAGTGCCGCACCGGCCTGTGGCCCTGGTGCCGGGAGCTTACCCTGTAATGACAGCAAACGATATAAAAGAGGTGGCCGCTGCGGATGGGAGAAAAAGTGGCCTTTTACTTCTAGACGAAATCTTCACGAGCTTCTCGCTCGTTATTAATCCAGACTTTGTTTCTCTGCAGCCGCACCGGCTCTGCGGGTTAATCCTCCGATCCCAGCTGATCGTTCTCCTCAAACACAAGGTAAGAACGTAAGGAAGCTGCAGCTTCTATGTTGAAAATCCTGCCAAATCTGGCTAATAAAAGAATGAAAGAGAATTCTGGCCGCCGGTGCCGAGGACTCGGATGAAAGCTTACCCTGAACCTCCGCTCGCTTTCTTCGCCTTTCCTCCGCTCTCCCGTAGGTGTTCGTCGAGAGGGAAAATCTCAGCGTAATACAGGGGCGTCTGACGCTGAAAGATTTCCGGGACGCCTACCCGCGCTTCCCTCCCATCCAGTCCATCCACGTGTCGCAGGACGAACGCGAGTGTCTGATGGATCTGACGGAGTTCATGAACCCGACGCCGTACACCGTCCCGCAGGTACGCCGAGCGTTTACCCCCTGAAGCCCGGGAGCCGCGCCGGGGAGAGGCTTCGTTCCGATGACCGGTAGAATTTTAAGCGTCTTCTTTGTTTGTCGCAGGAAGCGTCTCTGCCGAGAGTCTTCCGATTATTCCGTGCCCTCGGCCTGAGGCACTTGGTCGTGGTGGACAATCACAACAGAGTAAGTTCCTATGTGGCCGGCACTCACTTGCGAGTCTTTCACCCTGGGGAGGGGGGCAATTAAACGCTTCACCGCGATGCCTGGGGCATTTACTGGAGTTCTGTTGGGATATTTGTCCTCGTGTCCGGCTGTGACAGTCCTTCTGTGACACTACAAGCCGCCGCCTGGCTGTGATGCCAACACACCAGCCCTTTTTTTTTCCACTGTAATTTTTGATAATTTTGTTATTTTAATCATTTTAAGGGTTTTTAGAAGTCTCCGGCTATAGTCACATTTTCTTTTATTTTTATCTAATAAGATTTAATTTTTTTTTGTTTTTTTTTCTGTGTTTTTTATTTAATTTTCTTTTCTGTGACAGGTGGTTGGTTTGGTGACGAGGAAGGACCTCGCTCGCTACCGGATAGGAAAGAACGGCTTAGAGGAATTATCTCTGGCGCAGACGTGAACGTATCGGAATTTTCACCCCCTCTTCTTGGAATGGACCCTGTTCTAGGATTGCACTGCCATATTTATGGCCCCCCCCACACACACTAAGGTCTGCGCGAAGCTTCACTCCGTTGGGCCGAGGTGTTGCAGGAGTTTGACTTCTAGAGCCGTTTGTTCCTTGCACGTCTGCCATCGAAGGGGTTAATGATTACGGTACTTGAATCCGGTTCTGCGCTGTTTGCACATCTGGCTGCCACGACGCTCCTCTCGTTATAAACGATTATAGACTTTCTTGTAGTTTCAGGGTTCCCTCCTTCGAGTGACCGATATCCTGCTGGATCCCAAATTTTATATAAAAAATTAAATAAATCCAAATCTTATTCATATACATTAGACTTAGTTAATTTTTTTTTTCTTGTGTGAATTTTGGAAAGAAGTATAAATACATAAGATAGCTGTAACAGACTATTGGGGGTCCACATGCTTTGTTTACTGTTCTTTCTTTTGCTCTTTGAATCAAATAATTTACTAAATTATTCCAATTTAGTTGTTTTTAATTGGCAGGTGGTGCAGACGCTTCTTTGGAATACCCAATCACAGCGTAACTCTGCTATTTAGGATACACCACTCACAGGCACGTTAGAGCTAATAGAACACCTGGGGAACAAAGTGTTAAAATAGAGCCGTCATATCGCGTTAACGTGTTTTCTGTACCCAATGCTGCTTTAACGAAGTAAACATTTCAGCGTTGGCGTTGCGAGGCTTTGGGCTTTCTGGGCACTCTTCCTCCTGTTTCCTGCCCATGTGATATGAGCCTCCAATCAGGAAGAGGGAGGTCGAGGTGCGCTGGGATTTCTAGACACCTGACACCGCTGTATACCAAATATCTCACATTACTGCTGTACTTTTGCTGCGACCCCCATGCCTGTATCAACTACTTTTTAAATACTCTGCTTGTTACCTTTGGAAAAGCATTAACCCCTTGCTTTCTGGAATACAGTGTTACTATACTGATGCTGCCCGCAGTACAGTTACATGACCACTAGGGTGTGCTGTGACGGTAGAAATGGTACTTTAACTGCGTCTTGGACCAAATTGCCCCGGCGCCTCGGCATCTGCAGAGATCTGCCGTGTTTTGTTTTTATTATTATTTGTAAATCACTGTTTGCCGTCTGTATATTTTTAAAAGCTCTCCAGCTATGCGTTTTTCTTCTAGATTTTTTTTTTATTATTTTAACCCCTTTTTATCTGTGCGCAATCCGTTTGTAACCCTGGGTTGTTGGATTAAATGTCTGCATCTTGTATTTTCTTTACGGAGTTACCAATAAAGTTTGTGGAGCGGAGAAAATTCTACAGATATTCTCTTATTGAAGGTTTTGCTTTGTTTTACCCCTTAATAACATTTTGGACCCCCCACATTTTACAATCAATTCTCTTACACATTGAAGAGTAGAATATTGTAAGAGAGCACTCTAGGGTAATATTCACTAAATAAAGGGTTGGAGGTTTTTCAGTTTTCATTACCGCATCTTGAGCGTAATCCCCCCCCCCCCCCCAACGGTTTAGACGCCATACAATGTGAAATTTTAACTATTTGGTAAACGTCAAACTATGGAAATCTGTCGGGTTCACTTGGAAGTGAATTGTGACCCAAAAAGTGTTTGGCTACAGATTAAAGAAACCTGATAAAATAGGATTGCGTTCCCTGCGTTCATTTATCAGCCGGGACTGTCAGAAACAATGGTCTCGTCGGAGGTGATGTCTGGGGCGACGCTCCCAGTCGGATAGGATATGGTTTGCAGGAGAACGTTCTGGTGCCAGGAGGGGCGCATGCGCTGAAGCAGAGGATTAGTGGCACCCGGACGCTGTATTTCTTTAGTGCCCCTCCATACAACCCCTGGGTTTAAACTAAAAAAAAAATAAATAAAAAAGTGGAACAGCCTCCCAGCAGAGGTGGTAGGGGGTAATACAGTGAGGGGTTTTTAAACATGCGCGGGATAGACATACGGCTCCTGACGAGACCAATGACTGATTAAGGTTTGAGTCTTTACAGCAGGAGAAACGGGCGACTAGACGGGGGCCGGATGGTTCTTATGGTTCAAATACTATGTTTTTGTGTTTCACATTCATTCACAAACTCTCTCTCGCACATCCACCACCCCCAGCTCGCCCGGCACTCCATGCAGTAACACATTTCTAAAGTTATGTAAAATACAAATTTTTATTCTGCGGTCCGTAATGTTAACAAAAAAAAAAATATATATATATATATAGTTCTACAATGTTTCGTTTTTTTTTTTATATACATCTGTTGTGTTTTCGCAGTAGATTAAAACATTGTATCAGTTTCGGAGCCGAGGTGCAGGACGCGGAGCGTTATTTGCTGTCAAAGTAACTTCCCCCCCCCCCCCAGATCCTTTCTACAGGGAATATTTCTTAAATATCTAAGCAAGTTAACATTTCCCCCCAAATCCTGGCCATCTTTTTAATTTTTTTTATCACAAAGCTTGCCGTGTCCTACGTGAGCCGCTCATTCATTACATCGTAATTATGAACGCCCAGTAACGTTCTATTAGTTATATATTGATAGCGTCGTCATATTTCACAGCGCTGTGATAAGATCGATATAGATCGCCTCTCCTGGCTGTGATCACGTGAGAGAGGGAAAGCTTGGCCCGCTGGCTTTAAGGTCGAGTGGTCTTTATGAAGCCGGAGGGAAGCGATGGAGCCCCCTGGTTTGGTTCCCCAGTGTCCTCGGCGCACGGGTGGCTGTGTAGGGACACATTATTGCATGACTTAGCTGTGAAAGTCCGTATCATGGTTTGGTAAATGACTCCATCCTCAGAAGGCTTTACGATGGGACTGTTACCCAAACGCCTGCTTACACCACAGGCCCCCGCAATCCTATTTATCATCGGTGTTTGGCGCCCTGCTACCTGCTGAATTCACTCATAAGGTCCCTGCTGTTCATCTGCATCTCCTGACCGGCATCGGAGGTCCAGTTTTCCAGAAGATCACTAAAGTCCGGGGTGTTTGTGTTTAGGATGCAAGACGGGGCAGGCGAGGGTTCTCTCCAGAAGGACTGGGGTAAGAGCCTCCTGTGCATGGGCACGATATGCCCGTACTTCTTATCCAGTCGCTGCTGTCTGCCGCCGCCGCCTGCCGCCCTCTGCCTTGTGTATCTGCGGAGACCGAAGTCAAAGAGCTCGCTCAGCGGCCCCAGCTTCTTGGGGTCTTCTTTGTTGCAGATTGTTTTGAGTATCTTGTGGTCTAATTCCGTTGGAGGGGTGAGAGGACTGAAGGAGTCGCCCTTATCGTGGTGCCTGCTGTGTGCCATCTTCATGAGATCCTGATAGTACATCTCCTGCCCCGAGAGGCACGGCGTATGGTAGTCCTCGTAAATGTTACAAGAATCCGGGTCGTCTTCTTTGTTCTTCGGTCCGAAGTACTTTTGAATGTCGGAGCTTATCAGCTCGGAAAACTTTAAAAGCTGTATCGTCATTTCGCTTTCGCTCTCGTCGACCCTGGCTTGGCTGTCGGTGGTCTCTTCGTTGGATGGAGGGTCCGCCTCCGCCAGCTCCTCAACCTCATCTTCTTCCAGGAACTCGTCGTCGTCCTCTGAGGAGTCTTGGAAGTCGAGGTCGTGGTGACGCGTTGGATGGAAAAACGGCGTCTGGAAGAACGGAGGCAGCTTGAATTCGGAGAGGTTTCGTACGACTCCTGTTGCCATGGCTACCAATGGGCACACTGGGATAAAGAAAAGGGGGCATGTAAAATGAAACGTTCCGCTAATGATTACGGTAATTGTGTGTTCTTAACGTTATTTTAAATGTTCCGAGATAACGGCGGGGGCAGCAAATGTGCAGCTCCTAGCAGCCCCCAAAGATTCTTAGATTCATGAGCCGTATGTCTATCCCATGCATGTTTAATACCCTCACTGTATTACCCTCTACCACCTCTGCTGGGAGGCTGCTCCACTTATCTACCATCCTCTCCGTACTTTCAGCAGAAAGTTAAAGACTAAAACAGGGGAAAATCCAACAAGGAAAGCCTGATCCGTATCTCTAAATGAGATAACTCTATTGTCTCAATAAACAGAAAAGCATCCAGTAAGAAAGGCTTTACGTTGTTTGTTTAGGTGCAGCTTCTCCCAGCGATCCCGCGTTACGGAGTCAAACTCGATAAAAAGACCTGCTGTTACAATAGAGAAGGTAACCGGTCGGCGGGGAACGGTCTGCAGGACATAAATTATCTGGAAAAAACTGAGGGATCTCAACGTGTCCGGCTCAGGGAGAGAAGAGAGAGAGGGGACGGGAGAGATATTTAAATACATAAAGGAATCTAACAAAGTACAGGAGGGAATTTATTCCAAAGGAGGAGAACAATTACAACAAGAGACCGGAATCTAACACTAGAGGATCAGAGACTGAGATGGAATGGAAGGAAGTTTTATTTTTCTGAAAGGGTGGTAGATAAGTGGAACAGCCTCCCAGCAGAAGCAGTAAAGGCTCGCGTGAAACTAATCTTCTACAATCGCTCAACGATTATGCATAGCGCTGTCAAAAATTATTTGAAATAAGGCTGCAAAGAATACTGAAAAAAATAATAATAATAAAATGACAGTTTCTTAAAGTTAATGTTCACCAGAATTTGGGGGAACTTCCTAATATATCTGTTTACGGTAATGCAGTTTTTCATTTTTATCTTTTTCCCCCTAAAACATTGGTCTAATATTTAAAAAATAAAATGATATATACATACTGGGAAAATGTATCTTATTCTATTAGGGTCACCATTAAGTAAACTTCGGAACTGCTTTATTTTTTAAATAGTAAAACTCTTACTTCTTAACTCTCCTAAAAGAAAATACAACTTCATGAGAAAAAAATGTGTATTTTCCAGTAACAAAATTTAGACAAGGTAAAATGAATTGGCCATATTAATATTTTAAGTACGTTTAATAAAAAAAGTGATATTTTATTTAACTATTAATAATTTGTTGTCGCTACAGCTTTTAAGAAACAGGAGCCTCAGGCTAAAAGGTGGAGAATTACAAATAAACTCTAATTAAATCCTTCCTGAAAAAATAACACTTAATTTATTTTTTTTTTAAATACATAATATGTAGAAAATATATATATATATATATAATTATTACATAAGTGTTTTATAATACAATTTTAAAAATAGCTAAAAATACTTTGCATAAAAATGTGTAATTGCATGTAAAAGGAGATATTTTAGTTAAAAGCGACACATTTAAATAAACTGTAACAAATAAATGATATTTAATCCTTACATAAAAATATATATATTTTTAAATATAACATATTACAATACAATACATACATTATATTATTGCATGATAATATATTTACAGCTGCCTTGCGCCTTTTCCTTCATATTCTAAATTTCCTTCAAATTATATTTTTTTTCACCCAAAAAAAGGACAGAAATACCTTGCGTGGCAGAGATGTGTCCGGCGAGCTGCGTTCTACCTGTGCTGTCCCTGTATTTATAGGGAAGGTTGACAAATATTTGATGGGAGCGTTGTAGCCGTAGACTTGGCAAACAGACGTTGGATTTGTTTTAGCGCCCAGCAACCAGGGAGCACAGGAGAGGGAGCAAATTGGAACGGATGGCGGCTTTTAACTTAATGGTCACTCTGCCAGGGGATTTTCAAGTGGCGTCCCTGCGATTTCTGCTATTAAGTTGTTCGCCACAGATGCCCGGCTGCGCTCAGCGCTCGCACTCGCGCTTTCTTATCAGCGCTGGCCATCTCGCGTTTAACCAGCCCCTGACAAATAGGTGGAAAATTACATTTCATGCTATTTTGACTTCTGGAGTAGGCATCTTTGAAAGGACATCATGCTTGACAAACAGTCAATATTGATAGAGACATCTTGCTGGCAATGTGGGAAGGTATGGCGCTCGATATATATATATATATATATATATATATATATATATATATAAAAAACCTCAAAAAGCAGCCAATGAGAGAGAACATAATAATAATAATAATAATAATAATAATAATTAAATAGAATATTTGTTTCGTGAACTGACCGGATAAAAAACTGTTCACCAAATTTTAGACGCGTGTATTTGTCCATTCCTTGCCCGTATGTAATAGTATGTTATCCAGAACACGCGTGCAGAATGATTGAAATCATGCCTAGAGCCCCTGAAACAACCGCATGGAGCAACAACGAGCCATATTTGAAAACAAAATACCAAATATATATTTTTTTATTATATATATTTTTTTATATACTGCCCTGTATTAATAAAATAACAAAATATATATATTTTGAGGGCTTAGGGTAAGAGTATTTAGGGTAAGAAACAAGAGAAAAAAGGTTCTTTTTTTTATTCAGGACTATTAACATTAAAAAAAAGTATTTATAGATGTTTAACGCTATACAATATTCATATATATAGGCTAGAAAAGGATCCTCAGGGGAGGGGCTACTTAATCCATTTATCTGTAAGCCAAAGTCTGTTGCTCAACCCTCTGCTTAAACCCCACCATTAAATAATAACAAATAATAATATTAAAATAATAATAATAAAAATAAAAATAATAATAATAAATCTTAAAAACAATGAAAAAGTTAATTACATCCTTCCTTCTCCTAAATGGCTGAAAATCTTAAAAGTTAAAGGTACTTCTGATATTTATGGTCATTGTAGCGTTTCCTCCTCAGTTAAATAATAAAAATTGTTAAGTGGTACGGTAACAATGTCTAAGTTTAGTCTAATGTTTAATATTGGTGCCGTTTTGAATCACATCCGTTAACCCTTAACGTTGATGTTTTCTGGGCTCCTTTGACTACACCATTAATAAACAGAAATACCCCAATCACGATACGATAAAACTCTGATGTTGTTCTGCAGCGTGGGGCGGAAAAAACCCATTGTGCTGTAACGTTAAAACGAACCTTATATTGAGTAAAAAATGTATAAAAAAAGAAAGAAAAATGAGGTTATATAAATAAATGTAGTTTATCTTAAGAGCACACGACACGAGAAGACAGACATATGTCTCAGCATCTGCTGTCCTGCACGTTTTTTTTCCGTGTCCTGTCTCTGCTCGGAGGACGTCAGCTTCGTCCCTTATCAGCCGGCGACACCGGTGGTCGGATCTGTCGTGTCGGTTGCCCAGAAACTTTTAAAGGACCCTAAAGCTTAGTTTATTAACACGCGCCTCCCCCCTCCTCCTCGCTCTCCCCTTATTGATTTTACGGCATAAAAATCAATAGGCCCAATATGTTAGCACTTAAGCCGAGCTCCAATGAATTACATGCGCCATTAAGCACACAAGCACTGCTGATTTGCGGTAACCATTAGATGGCCATTAGGGAAGCTTTCATACAGTTTACCTTCAGATAACGGAGAAACCGACACCTTTTGTCTATTTTTTTTTGGTTTTGTGGGGAAATTGACCGTTTCTTCCGAGTGCGCCTCGGTGGGCTGTTTTCTATTTACCATTTAGATTTCAGTCTGTGCCGAACTTGGCTTGCAAAGAAGTTAATTGGCTCCTAAATTAGTGAGGGACGTATAAATATTGTAACTTCATAATTGCTGCTAAGGTGGTGGATAAGTGGAGCAGCCTCCCAGCAGAGGTGGTAGAGGGTAATACAGTGAGGGTATTAAACATGCGTGGGATAGACATATGGCTCCTGAATCTAAGACGGGACCAACGACTGATTAAGGTTTGAGTCTTTACAGCAGGAGAAACGGGCGACTAGACGGGGGCCGGATGGGGGCCGATCTGCTGACAGATTTTAGGTTTCTAAACAATTCACTTTGAGGCAGCAGAGGTTTCGCTCCAATCATTAAATAATTAGTGATACGGCTGAAATTGCCCCAAAGCCCCCCAACTGCCCCATTGTGACTTTACCGTATATCTGTGTATCTGTGTACACGTTTGTGTAGTTAAAGATTTGTGTATCTGGGTTTTTTGTGTCTTTTTTTCTCCTGGGTAGCGATACCCGATTGTCTAATCAATCACCGGCTTTGTGATAACGAAGTCCGCAGTTTGCTGAACCTTTTGAACTTCCCCCGGTCTCCAGCCGTCACGTTTCACTTTTTTGGGGCGACATCATCGAGGCAAGCGATTCGCCCTCCCAAGTTACATCATTATTTACTAATTCATATAGCGCCATCATATTCTTCAGCGCTGTACAACGAGTCAACAGGACATAAGCAGCGCATCACATAACAGTAGTTACTTATAGAAACAAATGTTGAGCAGAGCCTTGCTCAAAGAGCTTGCAATCTAGATTTTTTTGTTGTTGATTTGCAGGGATTATTGTAAATAAAAGATGTTTTTTGACCATTAGGGGCTGGGGATGAAAAAAACAGACGATGGGGGTAAAACCCTAACTCTGGGGTTGTGGGGTCGGCGGGAGGTTAACCATTTCCATACCAGGTGTATGTGTGTTTCAATGCCAAGGCGCACTTAAAGGAACTCACTTTTTTTTTTTTTTACAATTTGTGTTTACATCAAATAGATTAAGGGGTGTATTCACTAAATCAGGAGTTCACACATTAATTAACCATTTCCTGCAAGAAGATCTGGACAGGCCCTACATCAGGGGTTCTCAAACTGCGGCCCTCCAGCTGCTGCAGGACTACATCTCCCATACTCCTCAGCCAGCCCCTTAGCTGAAGGAGCATTATGGGAGATGTAGTCCTGCAGCAGCTGGAGGGCCGCAGGTTGAGAACCCCTGCCCTACATGATGGAAACGCTAGAGCTTCTGTATCCGATAAACACAGAAACAGACTTTACCAGCAGATTGGCCCCGTTCGGCCCCCGTCTAGTCGCCCGTTTCTCCTGCTGTAAAGACTCAAACCTTAATCACTCGTTGGTCTCGTCTTAGATTCAGGAGCCGTATGTCTATCCCGCGCATGTTTTATACCCTCACTGTATTACCCTCTACCACTTCTGCTGGGAGGCTGTTCCACTTATCTACCACCCTCTCAGTAAAGTAAATCTTTCTTCCATCCCATCTCAGTCTCTGATCCTCTAGTGTTAGATTCTGGTCTCTTGTTGTAACTTCTCTCCTCCTTTGGAATAATCTTCCCTCCTGTACTTTGTTAAACCTCTTTATGTATTTTAATGCCCCCCCCTTCTCTCCTCCCTCACTATCACTTATTTGAAATTAACTAATGACATCATATCCTTTTTTCTCAATGATGAGGACATCCATTGTCTCTCGTAAGCAAAAAAACTATTTGTCTGTTTTAATTAACGCGGGAAATCAATGAAGATTCTTGTTAGCTGGCTGAGCGCTTTCCCTCCCTCCAGCTCTCCTTATCGTTATCTGAAGGTTAGCAGTTAAGCGTAGGGACTTTGGGATCAGTTTCTGGATACACAGAGATATCATTCTCACAAAGATCCCAATCGGCCGCTCAAGCAGCTCAGGTCAAATAACTTCAGCCCAAAGGATAAGTAAAGATAGGGATTGATGTTTTGGGGGAAAATTAACCAATAAAATGCTGTAGTATCTGTCTATATATATATACATACATGTAGAAGTCCAGTTTTTCTCAAAATGTTAGATTCACACGTATCCCAGAAATATCTGAGTTTGTTTACACGAGGTGAGGGGCTTCGCAGTGCCAGCCCATGCCCTTTACTCTCCACTATCAGGGAGAGTCCCAAAGAGTCCCAATCGCAAAACAAGCAATTATGTTAGAACATTCAGCTCATAAATGGCTGTTCAGAATTTTGAAGTTACTTTCTTTTTGAAAGAAAAACACATCTTGTCCATTAAAATAACATGAAATCCAGCGCAGACGGGGTTAATGTTGTAAATGACTATTATGGCTGGAAATGGCTGATTTTTAATGGAATCTCTTC
The DNA here is from genome assembly GCA_029215755.1 of Spea hammondii. NCBI lineage: Eukaryota > Metazoa > Chordata > Amphibia > Anura > Pelobatidae > Spea > Spea hammondii. The sequence goes on from JARDYJ010000006.1 coordinate 10,041,274, forward strand.
ATAGGCGTACAGAGGCCCTTTATCACTCCCATCACTCCTGTGTTCCAATGGCTCTTTATCACTCCCATCACTCCTGTGTTCCAATGACCCTTTATCACTCCCATCACTCCTGTGTACCAATGGCCCTTTATCACTCCCATCACACCTGTGTTCCAACGACCCTTTATCACTCCCATTACTCCTGTGTTCCAATGGCCCTTTATCACTCCCATCACTCCTGTGTTCCAACGGCCCTTTATCACTCCCATCACTCCTGTGTTCCAACGGCCCTTTATCACTCCCATCACTCCTGTGTTCCAACGGCCCTTTATCACTCCCATCACTCCTGTGTTCCAATGGCACGATGTGTTCACTGATCCAAGTTTAATTGATGATTAACCCTTTTGTGATAATGTTACAGCCAGAAATGTCCTAGTCAGGTATATTTTATATATGTTTATTATACTAAATCTCAGTATGTCACCAAGCTTTACATGCTTTTGCGCTACATTCACATTGTGTTTATATAGGGGACAAGTTATTTTTTCAGTTTTTTCGTAATTAATGAAGAGTTCTGACTCGTTTTATTCCCACCGTGAATCCGATCCGCTGGGCGAGGGGTTGCAGTAAGGGGTAGATTTCTCTATAGCCAGACAGCGCCATCTGCAGGTGAATATACTGCGCTCCAAGGATATTGTTCAACAATTAGTAAAAGATGCCCCATAGCATTGGCAGATCCTTCCAGAAAGCAGACAAGCCCCGGACTTACCCCTTTATGCCCCTAGTTTCAAGAAGGAGGTGGGGTTTAGCGGTGGGGGTAACAGGCTGCGAGCTGCATGGAAGGTAAGCTGAAGACGTGGTGAGCGAGTTGCATGTGTGTTTCTGCATGGATGTGCCTGGGTACATTAGCATGTGCGTGTGTTGGGTGGGTGTTTTTTGTGTGGATGGGTATGTTAGCATGTGTATATGGATGGATATGTTAGCGCGCATGTGTGTATACGGATGGGTATGTTAGCGTGTGTGTGTATACGGATGGGTATGTTAGCGTGTGTGTGTATACAGATGGGTATGTTAGCGTGTGTGTCTCTGGGTATTATTTGCCCGGGTGGATTTGTTAGTGTGTGCATATGTGTGGGCGGGGGGATATGTTGGCGTGTGTGTACATCTGGGCGGGTGGGTATGTTAGTGTGTGCGTACGTGTGGGTGGGTATGTTAGTGTGTGTGTACGTGTGGATATGTTGGCGTGTGTGTGTACGTGTGGGTGGGTATGTTAGTGTGTGTGTACGTGTGGATATGTTGGCGTGTATGTGTACGTGTGGGTGGATATGTTAGCGTGTGTGTATGTTAGCGTGTGTGTCTGTCCCGGTTTGGGCATGGTTTTGGTGAGGGAACTTTTCATCCTTGGACCCAGGCAGCACAATGTCTTGGGCCGGCCCTAGATGCCACCTATAGGATACTTAAAGGGCCACTCCAGGATTTCATGCAGCCATCATATACACGTTAATGCGTGTGACAGGGGTCTGATCGCCATGCTTTCCTGCCATTGATTGCCTGCATCAAGATTCAATCAAGAATTGTCAGAGCAGGGGAGCTGCAGCTTCTACCTCACATGATTTATTTTAAGGATACATTTTAACATATTCACAGCGTATTTTAATATACAGATTTTTTTGAGTGAACCCCTCCGTGATATTAAATTGTCCCTTTAATGGGGAGGAATAATCCTGGTATACACATAAGGAATGTGTGTATTTATATAGATATATAGTAAAGTGCTTTACACGACGTCAGTGATACGAAGCTCGGGAGCTACATAATTTCTCCACAAAAAGTACAGCGGAGAATAGAAAGCAGCCGCCAGGGCGAGAGAATGTAATTACCTGACAGAGTGCGCCTGCGCCGGGCGGACGGCTAGTGGCGCGCTCTGTAATCTCACACAGACCAATAGTAAGTGAAAGCGCGCGAAATATAAAAACTATAACAAATCCACATGTGGGGGCAGGGTCAGTGCGTCAGAAACTTCTGGAGTCATCGAGCGTCTGTGCGGTGAGCTGTGACAGGGGTCTGGCGGCGGGGGGCGGGTCTGCCTATATGGTTTCTCAATGGCTGAGTGTGGTGGGGGGGGAGGTGTTTAGTATACTAAAGGAGCTGACAGGGTGTTTGTTTACCGCCTTCATCCCGGCCTGGCTCTGATTTACCTCACTAACACCGGTGTCGCGTGCTGGCTGGGGCGGATGTCAGCGGCACCGCGGCGTCCTGTAGAGTAGGCGTCTAACGTAAAGCGCTTTACGTGACCCGGCTGTAGTAGGGTGGCAGCTCGCAAACTCGTGCGGATTCCAGTGGAGACAGCGCTCCCCGCGAGGTGAGAGGAAGGGGCAGACCGGGTATCGGGGTAATTGCGCCGCCGTTCCCGGTCTCGGATGGCGCAAAGTGGGCTCTTAAGGGGATGCCACCTCATTGGGTGGCAATAGATTGACTGCTACCCCCCCCCCCCGGTGAGGCTGTAGCGGTGTGATGAGGTGAGGAAGTTTTATTAATATTTTCTATAGCACCATCATATTCCGTAGCGCTGTACAATGAGTAGACATAACATAAGTAGTATATAGCATGACAATTTGACAGAAACAGGTGAGGAGGGCCCTGCGCACAGGAGCTTACCATCTTTTTACATTGTAACACATTGGCCCGTCAGAGCAAGGAGCGTTTATCAGACTGCTTGGGCGTGATAGGAGTTGTGACCCAGAGTGTTGGCATTTGGGGGGGGGGGTTCTACGAATTCGGTTTGCAGTTAAGGTGTTAACCTCGGAGTGCGATGAGACATGCTGTAAACGGGGCCCTGACACATGAAGGGTTAATATATCCAAAAACTGCACCCTCGGGGGGGGCAAGTTTTCCAAACTACTAGAAATAACATATAAGCAGGGTCCTGGCGTGTAAGGAGTTAATACACCAGTGTAAAATTGTTAAATTGTATCATGTTAAGAACTGCTAGTTTTAATCACCCCCCTTGTCACAGCGCTACGGAATCTGTGTGTATGTATATATATATATATATATATATATATATATATATATGTGTGTATATATATAAATAAATGTAATTATTATCCTGGGGTGGCTCAGTCCATCTTGGAGCAGATGCTCACTGGGGTTTGACCTTCATAAAGCAAAGTGAAGAGGCTGAAACTGCAGCTCTCCTGCCAACTTCCACTTTAGGGGAAAACCCCCCTCATCAGTCTCTCTCCACATATGCTGTGTATAATTTTAGAGGCCATTAACGTTCCGTAGAATAATAATCCTGGGTCAGGATCGCTTTGCGGTTTAGGAGCTGCATGGCTCTGGGGGATCTGGTGCTTTTGGTGAGCAGAGTTTGGCCCTTAGTGAATAACTTGATGTTAAAGGGAATGCGTTAAAATTATTAACTAAACAAGCGTAAGAAAAAAACATGCGTAATTATCAAATCCAAACCTTATCCATCATACATCAGTCTCGGAGATTCATGTGTAATGTGTGTTACTGTATCAACTTTCATCTGATAATCGTTACTGCCACAAATCCGCTACGTAATGTTACGATTATATGAATACCGAATAAATATATAAATTATATTTTTATATCTCCTGCCGCCGCTGTGCTACCTACAACCCTCCGTGTGCTTTGGGGTGTGTGGCGTATCCATGCATTTCTCCTGCTGTTTGTTTTATAGATCACAATGTATTTTATTCCGAGTATCAGATTTAAAAGTCAAAATATTGCACAGGTTTCTCTCTTAAACCGGTTGTGGTTCTAAGCCCCCCCCGACTCCTTATCATACTGTCTGTGTGGCGCAATAGAATGGCTTGGTCTTAATCACCCAAAATAACACGTGACTGACATACAGAGCTGGGGGGGGCGGTGTTATTACTGTATAGAGGGCAGGAAATGCTTGAGGAGAAGAAATGTTTCCAGGGCACGTTTAGCCTCTCATAATCTTTATTGTGCCGGGGATTCCGTTTGCTCTGTAAACAATGAATAGATTAAAGGCAGACCGTTATATGAATAAGATGGAGCCGCCTGCCGGAGAAGGTGCAGTTTAAGGAGGAAGACGTTCAACTTGAACTCTCCAAAGTAGTAAAAAGACAAAATCATCGAAATTTTTTACTAAGAGGTAAAAACCCCTTAAGGATTGGTGACGTAGGAGATATGTCGCAAAAAATGTTCCTTGAGGACCAAGGATGTGTGCCTCCATGTCATGGGGTTTTGGCACTGGCAGGGTTAAATCCCTGCTGGTGAACGGAGATCAGGCTGTCAAATCTGACAGCGTAGTCTACCCCCTAATAGCTGAAATTTGAGGCCCTGAGCTGTCAGAATGCAGCGGCCTAGAGCTCAGTTACATTGAATTGGGGTTTAAACGCCCGAACTTCTGTTCATACATTTTTTGTTTGGTCGCTGATGTCGCCGGGGAGTCTCCGTGATGGGGCAGAGACGCTCTGGTCTATAGAGAGCCTGATCGTGTAAGTGGTGTGCGGGTATCCTGCAGAGCTGTGACACGGCTGCACACGCAATCAGGGGGCTTCCCGTAGGATTCCCCTGACTGCTGTAGAGGGAAGCATCTATAGGGAAATCCTCTACTGCATATGGGAACCCTATAGGGAAATCCTGTACCCGCTGTGCTGGGGAGCCCTAACAGTTGAGGTCACCAGTGACATCACAGGGGTTCATCTGTGCTCATAGATCCCTGATGTAAAAACATCAAGCACCCAGCGTAAAAAGAAAAAGTTAAATAAATGCAATGAAAAATAAATAAAAAAAAAAAAATAGACCAAAAAAATACAATTTGGGTGCTGCTTTTAGGAATAAATAAGAATTTGTGTAATTTTAATTGGGAGGGGGGGGCACTGCTAAACATAAAATACCATAATACTACCACCAGCAAAGTTTGTGGTACTTCTTTATTTTTCTTCAATGTGACTGAATTATTACCACAAAAGACAAAGGCTGGAGGTAGAATCAGTGCAGGGAAAATGTTAAAAATGACCACCCTTCAAAATACCCTCGGGTGTCTAGTTTTCAAATATATATATATATATATATATATGTGTAGTAGAAGTATTATTAAACACTCATCTACAGACACCAGACAAGCCAGAAGGCTTGCTTTTCCCTCAGAAATCTCATGGTGCTTTCACAACCACAAGGGATTCTGGGTAGGCACATGCAAATAAGGTTAACAATTATCACCTTTGCCTCTATATCCATCTTGTCTGGTGTCTGTAGATGAGTGTTTAATAATACTTCTACTACCCCTTAAATTTAAGTGGAAGGGTTTCCATCACCTTTTACCCACCATAACTTATGTAATGAGATATATATATATTTACACCGCAAAAAAAAGCATGGTCCTTAAAGGGTTAAGAAACACCTGTTTAACGCATTGTCCGTTTTTTTTTTAAGGTAAATCAAATTTTATTGTTTTTCAAACAGTCGAGGGAGGGATACAGAAAGTAAAAAAGGGGGGGGGGGGACACAGGTAGCATCACAGTAGGTTACAGGAGTGGTACCCAGCATGCCGTCACAGAACAAAAGACGGGCCACGATGAAATGCAAGAGCAATATCACACAGAATGACATATGTAAAACTAACAAAACAAGGGACCAGGCACATGTCCCTCAAAAAGAGGGTACAGCATGAATGAACCCAAAAGCACACAGGCGAACGTTAACACAGGTTCCAGAACAGCAGAGCAGGTGGACACCATGTAGTAGTGTAACGTGTGTGAGGCAGATGGGCGAAAGTAGGAAAATGAAGGCAGCATCCGCAGGGTCGTGGAAACAAAACAAGCGGACCATGAGACAAGGTCCAGGACCAGCTGGTCAAGCGCGTGAGAAAGAAGGAACCCAGTAGCACATAGGAAAGGACTCAGAAGAGGAGAGCAATGGTCGTGGCACCACGAGACCGGGAAACCTGATCACGGAGCAACAGTGACACAGAGGGGAGGGGTAGGAAGGATAAGGAGTGGGAAGGAGGGGAAAAAAAAAAAAAAAAAAAAAGGGGAGGGGGTTAGGAAAAGGGGAGAGAAAGAAAGAGGAAAGAAAAGGAGGGGGAATCCAGGAGAAGTGGCGAGACAGCAAACGTAGCGGATTCAGGTAAGCAGAGAGCGAACCAGGGGGCCAGACATAAAGTCCAGCCAATAGAACCACATTTTCTGATACCTCTCAGCAGCCCCCGTGGCCAAAAGGGACAACTCCTCCAACACCCGTATCTGTTCCACCCGAAGGATCCACTCCTTGGTAGTAGGGGGAGCAGGATCACCCCAGTGCAGGGGGACCAACGCCTTAGCAGCCGTGAGGAGGTGACGGACAACCGACTTCCGGAACCAGGACGCCGAGTACGGAATGTGATGGAGAAGAAAAAATTCAGGCGTAAATGGGATTTCTCTATCAGTAAAATGAGCCAGCTGGCGATGAATAGATTCCCAGAAAGGAACGATGCGGGGACAGTGCCACCACAAGTGCAGAAGAGAGCCCAGGGCAGCATCACACCTCCAGCACTTGTTCGGAATGTCAGGATGATATCTGGACGTGACAGAGGGGGGCCGGTACCAACGGGCAAGCAATTTATAAGCCATCTCTTGATCCCTGTTACTCCTGGAGCAGTGGCGGGTAAGGTCACAGATTTTCCCCCATTGCTCAGAAGAGAGAACAATCTGAAGCTCAGACTCCCACCGCCCCATAAACGGGGGGTGGGCAGGGTAGGAGGCCTCAAGGAGCAGGCCATAGAGACGCGAGATACCGTGGGCAGGAAGTGAGGGCGCAGCGCAAAGGTCCTCAAACCGCGTGAGGGCACGCAACACATTGTGCTGAGGAGTCAAGGAGCGAAAGAAGCTGTGCAGCTGTGCATAGTGGAAGACATCAGTGAAAGAGGGAGGCGAGCGGGTAGCAAGCTGACCCAACGGCTTAAGACCCCCTGCAGTCACAAAATAGCGCATGTCAGACCTCCGCGCAGGAGGAGACGAGGGGAAGAGGGTGGCACCCACCCCAGGTGGAAAATCAGGATTATCCCGAACAGGAGTCAATGGGGAGGGGATAGAAGACAGCCGGGACTTCCATAGAATGGAAAGCCACTCCTTCCAGGTAGCATGAATAAAAGGGTGGGGCAGCGCCGCACAACGAGCCGTCGGAATGGAAAGCCAGGGCAGAACCCTCGCAGGAAAACCCAGCAGGGTACCGTTTTTTTTTTAAGAAAGATCTTTGGGGGTCTTCTCACGTTCCACTGCTTTCTAGTAAAGAGTTTTGCAAAATTAAAAAAGCGAAGAAATTGTAAAATTGAAACACTAAATTTTTTTTCAGTTGCAGACACATCCGCCAGAGTAACAAGGACTTGGGGCAGGATCCTGACTGGATCCTTTCTGTGCAGCATTTATTGCCTTTCTGTGCATCCCTGTTCTGTAAATGTGTGTTTAGGACTGGATGGTGCACATTGAGCGCGTTTTCTCACATATGCTGTGGCTGAACTTGCCCCCCGAGATATAAGAAGCTAATGTTGCCCCAGCAGGAGATTGGGCCTGCTGCGCGGGGCCACTGCTATAAAAACCGTATCCAGCCGACAGCTGCATGCGCATCGTTTGGCCCCTGCTGGCCTTTTAAGAGCCCAAGAAGCCCAAAGTTAATTTAAGAGTTCTCTTGGCCAGCATAGTATGCAGCATGTTGAATGATGTGGCTGAGGAAAGGTTATTTCTTCTGTCGGAGGGGATCCTTGCGGTGTCAAAACTTTCAGTAATCGTCTTGCGGTTGTCTGGGCAGATTTATGAGAGAGGGGACTTTAGAAAGCCACAGAGTGGAGCTGCAGTTTTTTTCCTGGCTGGGGAACAGGTCACTTCCCGAGACTGTCGCGGGCATCAATTATGGCTGTATGTATTTTATGTACGTGTTCTGCGTCAGTTAATCTTGTTTATGACGTTTGCTCGGCTCTTGAATAAACTCAATCAAGCTATGCCCCCTCCTTGTTTACCCTCCCCCCACCTGCAGCATTTGGTTGCATTCAATTTAGCTAATAAAATACAAATAAGGATCGGATTTTATTGGTTGATTAGGCTTCCTATTATGTTTAAATTATTACTGTATTGCTGGGTTCCTTGTCACATGAAGTTACCTGCTGCACCCTCTAGGGGGAGTCAGATAGGCGAATGGTTATATGTTGTATGACTGCACAGAGTTACTGGAATTAACCTCGTCTGCATTCCTTCGCGCGCTCCGTGGTAGTCGTCGGTCAGCGTTCCACCTGCTTATATTTGGTTTGGTTTTTTTTTTTGCTCCAAGACGCCTGGGGCGGACAGTATGTTCCACGTACCATTTTTATTTCATGCTTTCAAAATCATATTAAGGACATCCGAGACCTCGGTTTACATAGATGATTACGGCGCATGGACTGCCGGGCTAGGTCTAAAATACACACAGGGGCTGCTGTGCCCTGGTTCTAAAGGGTCTGAAGATATATGCATAATCCTTCAGAGAGAATCACAGGACTGAGGGAGTCTCTGATAGGAAGTAATACGTGCCAAGTGTCACTGCATAGTTTGGCCCTTTTTGATCCTCGGTGTCCCTCACTCTCCCCCTGATGCCCCTCTTTTCTAGGAGGTCAGAATGTTTGCTGGGTATGAGGGGATCGCAGGGTTCTACAGCCCTAAAAGCCCCGATAATGTGTATAGAAACGGCTTTATACATTAAACGGGGTAAATATAATCCAATATTCTTGTAAATGCCTCATTCAGTTACACAAATATCCGGCAATACGGCACAGAAGTCACATAAAAATCCTTGGAAAAACAGGGCTACTGGCAGCACAGCAAGCTGTAAATGAATTTACTGCACATATAAAAAAATAAAATGCAATTATATAACTGAGGCATCGCTAAACACTAGCTGACGTCCACCAGGCAACCCAGGATCCCTCGTACCAGAAGAGTAATGGGGATCAGGTGTATCATCCCCCAGTTTCTCTTGTGCCAAAAAGTACAGGTGGTTTCCGGCTAATTATCGCCTCAATCGCCTGCAGCTCAAGGCGCTCCACCTTTGGCACAATCATCGGCTTCCGGGCTTTTCACAAAACTACTAGCGATGGTTGCAACACATTTCACAAAACAAGGAACGGCAGTCATAGTATATTAACCAAATTTGCACTATATGGTCAAAAGCATTTGGACATCTGACATGACACCAGCATGGACTTTTGACATCACATTCTAAATACATAGACACTTATGTAGTTGGGTCCCCCCTTTGCAGCTGTAACGGCCTCCTCTTTTCTGAGGAGGCTTTCCACAAGATTTTGTAGAGTTTTTGTGAGTTTAGGCACTGATGTCAGGCACTTCTAGGCCCTGCTCGCGATCTCCGTTCCAATTAATCACAAAGGTGTTCCATGGGGTTCAGGTCGGGGATCTGTGCGGCCGGTCAAGTTTTTACACCAAACTCATCCAACCATGTCTTTATGGAGCTTGCTTTGTGCACTGGGGTGCTGTCCCCACAATGTTGGAAGCAGAGCATTGTCCAAAATGTCTTGGGATGTCCCCTTTCAGCTTACCAAGACATACAGAGAAGTTCTACAAGCTTTTCGGCTCATAGACGGCAACAAATCCCATCTCTAACTATACAGAATTGTCGTTCTGAGTTGAACTTGGATTGCAACCTGGGGAAAGGAGAAAAAAATAGTAGGTTTCTGTTCCCTTCTGCTTATAGTAAATAGGCTTAATGGTTGTAGTGCGTCATGGCGTTCCCTGGGCATTGGCTCGGATGAGTCTTCTACAAATTGTTTTACTAAAGACTTGGGACGGTACCCCCTTCTTCCTCAAAACATATCAAGAATCCCACTTCTTTAAAAGACCCTCATCTCTCGTGTAAAGAGCCGGGCCAGTCGGCATGGCTGGGGAAAACCAGGATTAACGTAAATCAGGTGTTTTTTGCACATTCAGATTCAATCCAACAACAAAGACTTTGTAGCTTATTTAAGAAGACAAGGTGGTACCGGAGGAAGTGTTTCCTGCATCTTACTCTGCAAATCTGCCTCCTGGCAGTGAAAAACATTTTCCTATATTCAGTTTGTATTCATGGCACAGGTGACAAACAAGCAGATTTCCTGAGCAAGAGAGATTGTATTTCTCGGAGATCCCTTCATCTGGATAAGACCCAGTGGTGATTCTCTCCATGGGATCTAGACTCGGTCCTCAAGCAACTAACACTTCCTCGATTTGAACCTCTTCCAGAAGTGTCTCTTCCCCATTAATTCCAAAAACGGGCCATCACTTCGGCCAATAGGATGAGTGAGCCTCAGACGTTGCCTATAAGAGAACCTTTTCTCTCCGTCCTTCCGGATAAAGTTGTTCCTCAGCAAGAGTTCCTCCTAAAAGTGAGCTCAGCCTTCCACAAAAATTAAGAAATTGTGCCGTCTGCCAGAGTGGTGCAAGGGGGTGCCTGAGCTGGTCCCCACAGTCTTATGGGAGCTGAAGAAACCTTCAACCCCTTCCCTGAAGAAAATGGCGCAATATTCTTGAAAACTTGTATTTTTAATACGGTAGCTTATTACTTTTACTAAAGTACTTCCTATGGCGAGAGGTTTCACTTCCAGATGTTTGTCATCTCGCAGGGAATCCCCTCTACCTTTTTAGGGTCCTTTACTTGGTAATATTGTTACCGATGAACAATAGCCCGAGAGCGTTTTCTCCTCCACTAAACTTTCCATCAGACACAATGCGTTCCTATATGTGGAGTTCTGTTATCTGGCAAACCCAGATTCATCGCTCCAGAGGACACGTTTCTGTTTTTGGGTGGGTGGGCTTCCCCACGCTTCAGCACTCAGTGACCTCTCTGTGAGTCTCCTTGGGCTACCACTTCATGGTTGAGCTGTTACTCCTAAACTATTGCACTTTACTGCACCAGGGCAGGCAATTCACAAATTTGACTTAAAGTCACCGAGCTCCTCAGTACGACCCATTCTAGCGCCGATGTCTGTCTATGGAGATGGCTGCCAATGGCTAGGACTGAATCGCCTAAACTCGATAAGACCATACCTACCGACTACATAAATATCCAACCTGAAGGGGAGAAAGGTTGGAATTTCCCTTTCGAATGTCCTTTAACTGTACAGCGTTTGTAGGTTGTAGAGTAATCTGTTATAGCTCTACTTGGCTCAGTCTGAAGTGTTTACCCGATGTTTGTTTATTGAGCCGGCGTAGAATAAAATTACGTAAGCTTTTTGGACCTCAGATGTCTCTCCTTCAGATCGCGCATCAGTGCTTAGAGTACTGAGTATTTAGATTTAAAGGGAACAATTATATAAGCGGCGTTTACAACAGATAATCACGTACTTTGGCTGCAGAAGAAATGTTGCCCTTTCCCCAGGAGTCAGTGGGTGAAACATACCGAGAGTGTAAAAATATCCCGTCTACGTGAATATTTTTTGGTGTTGTTCCTCCACACCTTCTTCAGAAGCTTTCAAATGCTTTGTTGATGAGTTGCTTCACAAAAGGAAATATTCTCCTGCATTCTACTTTGAGGGCAGTAGAGATGGAGACTTTTTTTTTGGGGGGGGGGCAGATCCAGTGGGTATTGGTGCCTTTCAGCTCCCGCTCTGAATATTTAATATACTCTGAAAATAGTGACATTTCTACATTTGGAAAAGTAAAAAATAAAGGTGTTTCCTGTTAAGGCACTTTGCTTAAATCTCAGATACTTAATGTTCTACAAGGGATGGGGGGCATTTATTGTGCAATGGGTTTTTTAATGGTTGGGCTTTGAGCTGCTGCTCATCAGTCCCATTAGAAGGGAGGTTTCTTATCTCCCCAAGTGGCCCATTTGCCTTGTGATGGATTGTGACTAGTCGGTGTATTGCCCGTAACGCGCCATACCCGGCTACTCTTGTACGTTTTGAGGTGGGACGCCGGAGTATGACATCAACTCCCAGCAGTTGGTAGCGAGTTCTGTAGCTGGGGAGGTAGAAGCTGCTGGGGTCGTTGGCCTGGTCCCGTTCTGGGGCAGTAACCCCACCACCTACCTCCACAGCCTCATCTCCGCATGTTGGAGAACAACTGTTTCCAAGGCTTTATCAGCCGCTGGCTGGGCAAAAGTAGATAAGGTCATGGAGAATCGTTCAGAAACCCCTGCTATAGCTGGGACGTATTTTATAGAAGGCTACCGAAGTGTACATGTAAACAACAAATATGTGCATGAAAACAGGAATGTTGAAATGCATGTTTGCTTTAATAACAAAGGAGCGTTCCTCATTGAGGCGTGTTGAGAGAGAGAGAGAGTATAAGTTTGCTTGCCTGACGGGTCTATCTCAGTAGTTTGTGTTCTGGAATCCGTTGAATTATGAAGACTCGTGCTCGTCCGGAGCGGCCGCCGAGGAGACATGTTCCTGGAGATAGAATTTAATTATATTCCTTTGTCATTGTAATTTCTGAAAGCGTAGGATAATTGATGGATAAGATGGGGCAGCGTTAAATATCCAGGAGGACCGGGGCTGGTATGAGAAGACTCGCGAGGTCCTGCCGGTGACTTAGTTAAGGTGACTTAATATGGAAGGTAAATGGGACCGATTTATTATAAAAGAATCTGATTTGTTCCACCTAGAAGATTTCTTTCTTTCTTAGGACCGGCCGATGAATTACAATTTCTCCTTCAGGATCTGCTTTTAGAAATTGCCTCGTGGCTTGTGAGTCAAACCATCGCTCATGAATCAGCTGGCTGATCGTTTCTTATTTAATGTATAATAATCCGAGCGCGATGCTACATGGTAAATACTCGGGTTCGTTTTTACAGTCGTACCGCAGGAGTAATCGCTTATAGTTTGTAGAAACTGTTACATAGTTTAATTTACAAAGAGAAACTTCTAACCTCTCGCACCATCTTTTTGCTTTAAATTTGTTACTGATAAGTAAACTTTTTTTTTTTTTTTTGTTCTGTTCTTAGTCACATCACTCGGGGGAAATGTTTTAACTGTTTGTTATATTTCGTCCTGCGTCATGTTGAATTTAAGGCCAACTTGTTTTACCCCTGATCGGAGAACTTACTTAGTCTCACTCAAAAATCACTGTGAATGTAAATCACTTTGCTTTATCAGACACGGCGATTACGTTCTGCAGACGTTATTATATTATCCCGGTTTTACGCTGGATGATGAATGGGAGTATAAGATGAACGAACCTTCTGAGTTAAAAATGACCCGAGCTGCACCATCAATGAGCAGAGATCTGGAATAAGCATTTCTTCAAATAATAATTTCTGGTGTCTGGCCGGTCCATCAATAAAAGTCGTTGCGTTGTTGGTCTCTTTTATTATCTGTTTTGGGGAGAAGGGGCACGTTTTCACTCTTTCCCCTCGCGTAGCAGTAAGATAAGCGTCGTTACAAAGTTTCACTAGAAGCGATCCATTTCTGTTTTTTTTTTATACCCTGGATCCGACGCTCTTGTAATGATCTGGTAAATTCTTCGTAGATTGCCTTTAGAACATTTCACAAAGTAATATCCCAAGTACTTACAAAAAACAAGTTACGAGGGAATTGATTTCATTAAAGGCCAAAAAAGTGTGAATTTCTTCATTAATAGAACATAACGAGCTGACGATGGGTGTGTGGTGGGGGGGCACACACAACGTCTTATAGGGATAAACGCTTTAATTTAGAAATTAAACGTATAAATGCCTGTGAAATTCCGATGGCTTTTTGGTACTTTTAAATAAAATTCGAGAGGCCGATGCCGTCAGCTTTATGAAGACGTTCTGTGTTAATCATAGAACGTGGCGTTGGAGGAACCCAAGGTGCATCATGTGACACGGAAGTTGTGACGCACTTTGAGGTGGAGCTAAAGGAGCGGTATCCGAGACACTTGGAGCCCGCCACAAAATCTGCTTTAAGGATCTAGGATCTAGAATCTGTATTGAGGGAATATGCTTCGAGTGTTTAATGAGGATGACTCTGGAGTAACAGAATCACCCGAGGTACGGTAAATGGGATCTACAGCTCGATTCACGTTTCGTTTTTGTCCGTTTCCTTGTCCGTCGGTGGCCATTGAGAGAGCGAGAGAGAGGGTGTTCTCTTGTTAAAGAGGGATGGATACATGTTTTGCAAATACAGTATAATGCGGGTCCTGCTAAAGAGGATAAACAAGTGAATAATTTCATTGCGTACGAATCAACATTCACTAAATACAGCGATTGGCCGGCATGCAGGCGATCAGTTGGGGCTGTGAGTGTTCCTTGCGTATTATAACATTGTAACAATTCCTCGAGCTTTGAAATTGCAGGCAGGGCCACCATCAAAACTCTTGGGGCCCGGGTACCGAGCTAAATGCTGGGCCCCATGCCCCCCCCCCCCCCATCAGCTCGCCCCATGTCCATCTCACTGCTCCACCCATCACGTTATGATCCGCCCACAGGCACACCTTATGAGAGCATCGGCAAGCGTAGGGTTAATGGCCGGCACCAAACTTATTTTCTGCATCATCGCTAATAAAACATAATTAATAAAAACAAAGACTCCAAAGTTAAATCTGAAATATTATTTGATGTGAAAGACAAAAACATCACCAATGCAAATATTTTAATCCTGTATTGGTCAATTATTTTATTCACTGGATCAATGTATGACAGTTAAGGTCTTCATACCTGGGGCAAGAGTACCACCTACTGATTAGGGTCCCCGGGGGCCAAGTTAATTATTGTTAAGTAAAGCACACCTATAACCAATGGAAAAACCAGACTTTACCCAAAGTTCTTCCCGCATACAAACTGATATGGGGAGGTGATGGTTAAATAAGGAGAGAGGCCTGAGGAGGAGAGAATCTATGACTGATTGAGGTGCTTAAACTACACTTCCCTCAGGGTTCCTCGGTAACGTATTAAGGTTTCCTTTTATTCCTAAATATTTAAAATTGATGTCTAGTTTTATATATATTGTGAATACTGTTAATTCTTTTTATACATATCAGTTCAATATATATATATATATATATATATATATATATATATATATATATATATATATATATATATATATATATATATAAAATCCAATAAGGGACTTTTCATTATACGTTGTAGATTACCAAGGGTAAAGTAAAAGTATCGCTCTAGTATTGTGTGGCAGGATCGTTGTAACTGATGGAGACATGACGGAGAATAATTATTTGATAGTTAATGTAACAAATAATTGTATATTGATTGTGGTGTATCTCTAGTGTGTTTTATTAAAATTATATCTATTTTAAACAAAGTCTCTTTTTGGAGCTGTTTGCCATACATGAGTGTTTATATGAAATAAAGGACTATGGGGTCCCTGAGGTGTATATGTAGGTCTGGACATATTTACTTAGTATTGGATGTCTTCTATATACATAAAGCCTTACATACCCCGCCAGAATCGTGGCTCAGCACGCAAACAACTCCCCGCTGCTCTCACAAAAATCAGAGATAAACACACAAGAACACAACTCCTAGCAGGGCATAAATACAGGAACAAAATCACACCAGCACCACGCACAGGAACGCAGCACTCAGAAATACAACTCACAGCATTTTCACAGCGGCGGTTTGGCGCTCGAAGCCACACAAGAGAATTCAGAGCAGGTACTGTTTTCACCCACATGTGGAGCTGAAATCTGTCCCAAACATTTACATACATGTGCGTTCTAATGTAATAAAGTCCACAAAGATCCAAATTAAAACAAAAAAACAACTTACATTGCCCTGGCTCTACATTTAGAAAGTATAACCCCCCCCCCCCCGCCCCCATTTACTGTTCCTGAAGTAGAAGTGAAAATACTTTAATTCTCCGATATGTTAGGATAAGCTGCTTTAATAATATATATTATAAACAAAACGCCACATCTAAGCCTTTTCTTCTGCTACTGCAGGTCAGAACGGAAAATCCGGACAGTATGGGCAGGAGGCTGCTGCGATTAATTGCTGCGATTAGAGGTACTTCATGTTGTACATCTCCTTTTTATATAAAGAAATGTATTTTAATCTGTGTTAGTTAAAGTCTGCAATAACCCTCAGCATGGAAATGAGAGAGTAATATTCTGAAGCCAACACCAACATGCCTGACATGCTGGTAAAATGTGTTTAATATATATAACTTTTGGACACGTGTATAAGGCAATGGTTGGGTGATAGGAGGCAGAAGGTTGTAGTTATCAGGGTATATTCAGAGGACGCAATAGTGGGGTACCTCGGGGATCGGTACTCTTTTTAATATTTTTATTAGTGATATTACAAAAGGTGGCAAGGTGTGTCTTTCTGCAGATGATACAAAGATCTGCAACAGCGTAGACATTCTGGGTGCAACAACTCCAATGGTGAATGATTTAAGTAAAGTAGAATGGTCGAGAGTGTTGCAGCTGCAGTTTAGTATTTATAAAAGTAAAATAACGCACTTGGGACGCAAAAATCCCCAGCCAGAATATAGCATCGGGGGCTGTTCTGTCTGTGACACCGGACAGAGGATCTTAGGAGGAATTATTTCTGATGACATAAAGGTAGGCAGACGGGGCAATAAAGCATCCCAGGACGCTGGGTTAGCGAGAGGTGTTAGTAAAAGGAAGAGGGAGGGGGTTCTGGTCAGAGTATTGGGGACGGATCTGGAGACCCCCCCAAAAGGCTAATGATATCTTTACTTCTCTTACCGTAAAGAAACCTTTTTGCTGCTTTGTTTCATCAAGACCGTTGTGCCTTTTAAGGCCGTATTTTACGATAAGAGCAGTGATGCGATGCGTATAAATGAGACTTTCATTAGAAAACTAATTCTGAAAGTCACTGAATTATAACTGGAGTTATTCAGAAGCTCAGTTAACCCCCTTCGCTTATGACTTTCTAACTCATGATGCTTATCTCTCTCTGTAGATTTTGTGTTATGGCGGTTAATGCGTAACAGTAAGTACATCTCTTTATAATTAAAATTTTCAACTGATTTCATGCTCATAAATGCATTAATTAAAGGGAACATTATGCTGAAAGGCATATAATTTAGTAAATGTGGGATTGTCAGGCCGCACTTTTTTGGTCTAAGCTTCTGCTTCTTCTAAAACTGGGCTTAAGTCCCTGGTTGCAGCCGCCCAGTGCTGATCCCCAGTATAAGACATCCAATGTAGACAAATAATGAAATATCGATTACTATTTTTTTTTCATCAGGCACCCTGAGCACCCCAGTCCAAGACTCTCAAACCCAGTGCTGTGTCGATGCAGAACCCGGAAGCCTCATGTGCAGCAAGTGCAGACCCCCATCAGATCCAGAGCAGCTTCCGTTTCAGATGAATGTCCTGGAGACTACTTTTCAGTTTTATGCGTGAAGACATCTAGTCGGATGGAGACGTTTGGAAAGATCCGAAACCGCCCTGAACCCATTTAGGGTAAATTGACATTTCTGTAATCTCGGAGAGCATTTCCCTTTCCGTTTTATTTCCCCCATAGATATTGGTTTTGCCAACTGGGATTGGTACCTTGCAGTTGGCATAAAGAGAAAAGCACAGGGAGCTTCAGCCGTTCTCAAATAATTACCGCTCCTGAGAGATTAGGGTAGAGCTGACCAGCACACAACCCAAAGGCCCATAAAAGCTCCCGTAGTCTATTTGGCTCGCAAGTTTATTACTTGGTGCCGTTATTAACCCCTTAATGACAAAGCCTGTACATGTACGGGCTCAAAATGCATTGTTCAATGGGTTATGGGACTGCCCATTGTCCTTAAGGGGTTAACATAGTATCAATGGTTTTGATTGTGGTTATCATTATGGGGGGTTTTAATCTCCCTGGTGAATATTGGAGAAACCGCGCAGCGGGGTTGGGCAGGAGTAGAGACATCCCAACCTTCTTAGAGGGATTGGGTCTCTGGCAATTGGTAGAGGAGCCAACAAGGAAGGACGCTGTGCTGGATTTAGGATTTAAAAATGGAGACTTCATTTCAGATGCCACTGTAGGGGAGCGCTTGGGCTCCAGTGATTTAATTTAAGGACAGGGGTTTCTCTGCAACGCACTAAGAATTTTTACAAATGCTGAGAAATGGAATTATTTAGGAGATGCTGTGCCTTAGTCATTTCTGAGTTTACCAAACGGTTTGTGACCAATCAGACGCGCTCTCTGCGCATGGATACCTTTTAGGAATGCTTGCATTTACATGCCATTGCAAGACTTCCAACACAGGGAGCATCTGTGCGGGTTCCCAGTGCACGGAGGCGCGCGCCCCGACCAAAGTCATGGCGTTCTATGCCACCATGATAGGTGTTCACCTTTTTATGAAGCCATGGAACGTCATGAAGGTGCTAAGACAGGGGTGTCCAAGTTCTTTCTGCAGTGGGCAACTTCATCAGAAATGTATGTGTGCGTGGGCCTTTTACCTTTATATTACATAGTAATACAGGGTTAATTTGGAGATAATGGGAAAAAAAGCAGTGGAAAAGTTTTTTTGATCAACTTTTATAACACACACTCTGCCACACCAACACACATTACTCCCAGCCACCCCCCTTTTGTATTATTTATTTTTTGTCCCAAGGGAATCCCCCCCCCCTCTCCCCCCTTGAATATGAGTCCACTTTTCTATAACCCCCAACTATTTTTTTGGTAACACTTAACTAAAATGATACCGTTTCCTAACATCTTTTGTCGGTTACGTATTCCCTCTTACGACCATGGAATGGGAAAAAAATAGAAAAAAAACCAATCCAATATATGTGTCCTTCGTCTCAAACCCAGACCGTCGTATTCAGACTCCCAATATGTACGGGGCCCATAAAGAACCCCCATTTTGCTGACAAAAGGGTTTTCTTTTTTTTTAGATCAACAAGTAAATAAGGATTGGTAAAAAGGGTTGAGTTTGATGGAGGGAATTTTCCCCCTGATGGCAGAATTCGAAGCACTTTAATTAGGGGTTTTTGCCGCCTTTTGGATCAAGAGGAGGAAGGTTGGGTAGAAGGGTTGAACTTGATGGACTTTTTGCAACCTTATTTACTATGTAAATAATTATATTTATTCTAAATTATGTCTCTTTCTTATGCAAAACGAACTACAGCACTTTGTAAGGTAGATGGGACCGGTATGCACCGTAGGTTATGTTCCTTGAGTAGATGGAGGGATCTCGCCTTGCTAAGCGTGAGAATATTGTTGGAAGGTAGCATTCCAGAAAGCCCCTCTAAGTCTGTCACATGATTAAAAGCACACGTTCCTAGCGCTCATGTTTCTGATCTAACGTGCATACATGTGTCATGCCAAGCATGACGGTGAGGCGATTGCAGTGGTTTTGGCATTAGAACAGTTAACCCCTTAGATGCGATGTGGAGACGGAGGCCCAGCTGCCCTGCTCTCCCCCTCTGTGGGCCAGATCCTCGAAGCAGCCAATCAGTACTAAGAGCCCTCCAATCTAAATCATTGGGATCGCCTGTCTGAATAGATCCCCGCCGGGAGACGTGCTCACCCAAAGCGTTTCTTTTATTTATTTTTTGTTTTCTCTCCCCACAAGGAGAACCCAGACAAATTCCCCCCCCATGGGACGGTCGGATCTTGAGTCACCCCGTAGGGTAAGACTCCTTTGCTGGGCTTATTTGAAGAGAGGAAAGGGACGAAAGGCTCCCAATCCTCCTCCAGCAAAATCCAGCTTCACTGCGTCTAAAAAGAAACAGTGTCCAAAAACAAGGTGCCAAAAACGTGTGCCAACGCAAAGTGGGGGGCCTCGCCGTGAATTTCAAAAGCCGTGAATCAGATAAGGGAAATTAATGGGCACTCGTGAAATCACACAGTGATATATAAATTAAAGAAAAATAATTTAAGGGCGTTTCATGCACTAGCTGGCGGGGGGATAAACTGTAACTCAAACTACTGCAAGAGCGTATAAAGCTTTATATATTCAGCATTAAGAAGCGCGTTGGCTGCTGCTGCATCACTCGGAGTTTTATGAAGTCAGGCAGCTTACGATCGGGCCACTAGAAAGCTTGATTGTTTGCGACTGGGGTAACGGGGTAAGCAATGTGACCCCCGTATCCCACAGAAAACTGTGAATCTCATCTTCCGTAAACCTCAGGTTCCAGCAGAACGCCTTCGCTTTTATTTGTTGTGTTTTTTGTCTTTTTAGAACATGTGCTGTCTAGTTTATAATGTAACTTTTTTGCATTTTGTTGCACTGGAGTTTTGTATAAAATGAAAGAATAAATATAATAATTTAAATCCCATGCGGTGTTTTGTCTCCGAATCTCAGCTCGGCCTTCTGTGATATCGTGCGCTCGATTATATTTTTGTTTCTGGCATTACAGAAACGTCCGCAAGCTTTTTAAGGAGAAAAAAAAACAACTTTTCCTATTTTTATGCTATTTGGCACCAGATCAGCCCCAGGTCTGTCCATTTCTCCTGCTGTAAAGACTCAAACCTTAATCAGTCGTTGGTCTCGTCTTAGATTCAGGAGCCGTATGTCTATCCCATGCGTGTTTAATCCCCTCACTGTATTACCCTCTACCACCTCTCCTGGGAGGCCTTCACGCTTGCCTGCCACACTCTCGGTAGAGAAGCAGATTTGTTACGCTTCTGTAATACTAGCATAACACGCGGTAATTTTTGTAATGTTGTTTACAGATTATAAAAGGAAAATACAGGTAAAAAAATCCCATTTTATGTGAATGCCATAGAAGCGGACATCTCCACGTTCCCGGGAGCCGCGTCGTTATTCCTCTTCTAAGGCATTTAGCCATAATCTTTTTTTCTGTTTATAATAAGTTATTCTCTCTGAAGGATAATAGAAAATAATGTAAAAAAAAATAAAGAAATATAAAGAGTATAAATAATAATATATGGAAACTTCACATAAGGGCATGTTTGAAACGTTCTACCCATCGCTAGGGTATCTTCATCCCAGTGGTTAATAATACTATGTTTTAATAGCACCATCATATTCCACAGCGCTGTACAACGAGTAAACAGGACATAACATGTAACATAACGATATGACTAAGAAACGGGCGAGGGGGGGCCCTGCGGTAACAATCTTACTGAAAATGCATCTCCTGTGACAAGATTCTGCCACCAGGGGGCACTATGACCATGGCAAGTGCCAGTCAACCCCCCCCCCCCACACACACACCTTTTAATTATTAGAAAATATAGAATATTAAACAAAAAGGCGTAAGTTTAAACCAAATCGCTGGGTATTTGCAATAAAAATGGTGGTATTCAAATTTAACAATAAACGTATAAAAAGGGTAAGTTCCTGAAGCCGTATTTTAACATAAATAACGGAGGCCGGTGTGGAATTCTACGGTTTGAGTATTTTAGAACGGCTTTAATACTCTCTGTAAGCACCGAGAGCTCTCTTTCCCCCCCCCCGACGATCCTCGCCTCTCCCTGCGACGGACACTCGAGTGGAGGCCAGGATATCCAGCCTGGAAGGCTCCGGGAGACGGTGAAGGCTCTTAGCCTTCTTTTATATGATTAAAAACATTTAGAAGAGCGGTTACCTTCGGGCCTTTAACGCGCCCCGCTTTATTTTCACCGGTTATGAACCCATTTCTCCTTTTTATTTGTGTTTATAAGAAAATAGAGATTTCTGTCGATGTTTGTAAGAAACGGTGACCCTCTTACAAGGTTTGTTCTTTTAGGGAAAGAGGGTGACAAGAAAAACCGACACGGCTGTAAATCCATATAAAAGTAACAAAAAGTCACAAAAAACAATCTTACTGCAAGATACAAAGACGCAGCTACAGAATCACAACAACAATGGAATAAATCGGCAACAGACGCCTTATACTAACAACGTTCCGCAACACAAACACCGCAAAAGGATAAACCGGATCATAGAACATCCTAATTACACAAAACACCTTAACCCCTTAAGAACAATGGGCAGTACCTAAACCCATTGAAAACAATGCATTTTGTCATTAAGGGGTTAATCTAAAACCAGCGGCAAGGTCGGGTCTTCACGCTGCGGTCCCAGTTAAGGCTTTTTCCTCCCTAGGAGATTCTCCCGTAGAAAAGAACAGCAGCTTCATTTTGGGTGTTCTTACACATAAAGAGTCATCGCTACAGCCTCTATTCTCTTGGAAAAACTGTTATTTCTGCACATCCAAAGGAACGGCACCTCGATTAACGGGCGAAGCCTCGATGCTCCCGCGATAAATACATTTATTTCCCGTTCCGGCCGTGCTTCTGACCCGTTGATACCGCGTATTGGCTCTACGTAGAAGATGTAAAGTTACACAAGCGTTGGGGGCCTCGGGGGCCTCTTTTTCAGACGGAATCTAAAGAAAAAGAAAGATTGTCTTTAATTAAAAATAGACGTAAATAGCAGCCAATGAGCCGAGCGTTACTTCCTAACATCAGAGGAGCCAATAGTAAAAGATTTCATTTTTTTTTTTCTGTTAGACCGAATTGTTCTCTCTTTGCGCTATTTGTTTGGCTTTCCCGTTGTACAGCGCTGCGGAATATGAAGGCGCTATATAAATCAATAAGTCATAAATAAGTCGCCTGGAAATTTCCTCGAGATTGACCCGCAGTCTCGGGGTGAAGCGCTTACCCGGTCTCTGGCTCTGCTTCTCATACTTCCCGCCATTGACCCCGAATCTCTGCTGAAGTCCTGACGTGCCTGGACAAGCGCTCTCACCAGCCACCGGTCTGCGACGTCACATCAGGTTAACACGGTAACAGAACTTCTCCGGCGGTACCTGATCCATGAACATACATAGTAACCCCTCTTCTCGTGATTGAAGGCGGCACCAAACCCTGACTTAGCGGGTCACGTCTCTCTATAGCCCAAGATCCAATATGTTAGGGAAAGAGGGCTTGGCTCACAAGCTTACAATCTAGAGGAGGGCCGTGCTGTCTGCGATTCTGTGGCCTGGGATGCCAAGGATACCCCAGTTTTTAGGATCACATCTCCCCCCTTCTGCTTATAAAGCAGCCTGTGAGACCCTCATACCCAGCAAACATTCCGAGCTCCTAAAAAAGAGGGGCAACAGGAGGAGGAATGAGGGGCAACAGGGATATTGGCCACAAACAGAGACTGTCCAAATGCATGATAATCTCACTTTAGGCCTGTAATTAATGGCAGGTAATTAGCAGGCAGGATTATCACTCAGTAAAGTCTCATTTGTAGTAATCGCCTGTTGTTAATTTCCTGCTTTTCAGGAAATGCTGCCCCATCATGTCCCAACAGGCGGCCTGCAGGCCCCGTGGGTAAAAAAGCAGGGCGAGCGCGGGAGGAGGGGGGAATCACAGCCCTGGCAGACTTTGGGGGCCAGAGCCCACTCAGGATGGGTGTGCGGTGGGTCCGATTAAGGGAAGTGAGTGAGGGGGGCAGAATGTGTTTTTGTTGGGGGGGCAGTGAGCGAGAGAGAGGGGCAGAATGTGTTTCTGTGAGGAGTGTTAAAGCTGGGGGGGCGGGACAGAATGTGTGTTTGGGGGCGGGGCTGTCTACCTGCGTGGGGATCAGGCTGATGGTGGGCGGGGCCGGGATGCTGGTTGCGGCCTGTGGTTTGAGTCCGTTTCCCGGTTTCTTGCCTGGGCCGACCGGAGAGAGGGGGTCTCCAGCTGCCCCTGACAGAGGCCTGAGCCCGGCGGGGGACAGCGGCAAGGGCCGTGTGACAGAGTGTGTGCTTTGTGGCTCTATAACTGCACTAGTGGAGTGACACAGCTGGTGAGTCATGTGACCGCTCTAAGGGCAAGAGGTCTGTGTGCTTATGCATTGGGGGTTACTGTGACTACTGTCAGTCTGTCAGTCACTGCTGCTGGGGATTATTGTCTCTGCTGTCTGTCTGTCTGTCTTGGTGCTGCTGGGGATTATTGTCCCTTTTGTCTGTCTGTTGCCGTGCCCCTGGGCGGAGTGTTGTGACGGTGTAGGTGTCACCGTGTACGTACAGGTGTTGTGTGTCACTCTTTACCTGCCCAGTGACGGCGCATGCTGTGTTCTGTTCTGTGCCAGGCGGCCCGTGACATGCCAGGTGTGGCCCCGAAGTGTGACCCCAGCCCCAGCTTTTCCTGACCCCCCCCTCAGGTCTACGCGACATGGATCACCCGGCCGTCCTGCTCGTCTTCCTGGGACTCCTCCGCGCCTCCCCGCCGGCTGCCGGCTCCTCTAAGGGTAAGTACACGGGGGAAGCAAGGGGTTAAACCATTCCCACACTGGCTGCCTGGGTAATAATGTATTTAAAGCCCCAAAATAGGGCTCCATTTAACCTGTTGATGACCACTCTCCAGGCAGTAACATTCCTCTCCGCCGGATATTCTGGCTTTGGGGGGATTTCTGTGACCGGCTCGGTTTTTACATATTTTTATGTAACTTCCGACGTTCGCAGAAATAATGATTAGAATTTATAGATTATCGGCCGTCTCGAGTCTCGTCGAGCTGGTGGTCTCGCAGCGATGTAAACGGGTGCATCAGCGTGACCTCCAAGCTTTTGTACCCCTCTGTGCTGTCTTTTTTTGGGCAAAGAATCCAAAAATTTAGATAAAATCTAAATTTTTATACTCCGAGAGACCACATTTTGATTTCACCACAATTTTTGGATCCCCCTCCCCACACACAAAAAAACCTGCAAATTCGAACCGCCAAAAACCTAAATACGGAACCTGCCGGCAGATCGGCCCCCCGTCTGGTCGCCCTCACTGTATTACCCTCTACCACTTCTGCTGGGAGTCCGTTCCGCTTATCTACCACCCTCTCAGTAAAGTAAAACTTCCTTTATGTTTACTAATTATATGACGAACGGCAGCAATCGTGACGTAATCTTTATGGTCTTGCATCTGTACAGTGAACTCAGACATTGTATCCCCCCCTTAGAATGTTGCTGACCAACCACATCGCTGTTTTATCTCTCTGGCGATGAAACTGTTAAACGCAGGAGCTCGGTTGTTTATAAGTAAACAGGGTGATAGAGATCTGAGGGGATCAGAATTCCAGAAGTTTGTTTGTTCTAAGAATCTGATGAATGTGATACATATAAAAAAATTATGACCCCCCCCCCCGCGCAAATAATAATAAAAAAAAACAGTAGGGGGAGGGTGAATTCCAAGGGGGTAATTGCTTCTGATGATGTCCTTTTAACCCTTTATTTTGTTTGTATTGCCCCCCTTCCCCGTGGTCACATTCTGGCTGGATGAGGATGCCGTGTTTGTTAATAATTTGCATCACAAATAAATAGTTTACTCCGATACAGTTACACAACCCCTTCGTTACCAGGGTGTGATTTGTCCTTTAAAATAACATGAAATAGATCAGAAATCCAGCGCAGACGGGGTTAATGCTGTAAATGACTATTGTAGCTGGAATCTCTTCATAGGCGTACAGAGGCCCTTTATCACTCCCATCACTCCTGTGCTCCAATGGCCCTTTATCACTCCCATCACTCCTGTGTTCCAATGGCCCTTTATCACTCCCATCACTCCTGTGCTCCAATGGCCCTTTATCACTCCCATCACTCCTGTGTTCCAATGACCCTTTATCACTCCCATCACTCCTGTGTTCCAATGGCCCTTTTTCACTCCCATCACTCCTGTGCTCCAATGGCCCTTTATCACTCCCATCACTCCTGTGTTCCAATGGCCCTTTTTCAATCCCATCACTCCTGTGCTCCAATGGCCCTTTATCACTCCCATCACTCCTGTGTTCCAATGGCCCTTTATCACTCCCATCACTCCTGTGTTCCAATGGCCCTTTTTCACTCCCATCACTCCTGTGCTCCAATGGCCCTTTATCACTCCCATCACTCCTGTGCTCCAATGGCCCTTTATCACTCCCATCACTCCTGTGCTCCAATGGCCCTTTATCACTCCCATCACTCCTGTGTTCCAATGGCCCTTTATCACTCCCATCACTCCTGGGTTCCAATGGCCCTTTATCACTCCCATCACTCCTGTGCTCCAATGGCCCTTTATCACTCCTGTGCTCCAATGGCCCTTTATCACTCCCATCACTCCTGTGCTCCAATGGCCCTTTATCACTCCCATCACTCCTGGGTTCCAATGGCCCTTTATCACCCCCATCACTCCTGTGCTCCAATGGCCCTTTATCACTCCCATCACTCCTGTGCTCCAATGGCACGTTGTGTTCGCTGATCCACGTTTAAGTTTAAAAGGCTAATTGATGGTTAGAAAACCCTTTTGCAAATAGTTACAGCCGGAAATTTCCATGAAAACAGCTCAGTGACCCCAAACTTTTGAACAGTTGTGT
Organism: Spea hammondii; assembly: GCA_029215755.1. NCBI lineage: Eukaryota > Metazoa > Chordata > Amphibia > Anura > Pelobatidae > Spea > Spea hammondii. The sequence goes on from JARDYJ010000006.1 coordinate 10,067,420, forward strand.
ATATTATTCCTGCTGTTGTGTTATTGTGCATTGATATTGTTTCTTGTTGTGTTTGTCGTATATTTTCGTTGTCTGCATTGTGTGTGAAGTAAGTTTCTGTTCCTTGAGGCAGAAGAGCAGGAAACCCCCGTAAAGGTTTGCCGGGGTCTCCGTTTTCCGGTTACTTTTCCCTGCAGCTGATCGCGTTTCCCAGCCGGACGTCCGACTCGCGCCGTGTCGCCGATAAAGACCCGTTTTGCCGTTTTTGCACCGATGCGCGGCTTCCGTGTGGACGTTATGTGGCTATACACTGCACAGGGCTGTATTTATACACACGTGACGCAATCTGTGCCTCTTACCGACCCCCAAGAGCCTTCCAGATCCCAAATACTAGCCCCTCGCGCAGCAGGTACTTGGCTACTTGGTCAAACTCGGCCCTCATTCATAAATTCAGCTGGAGGCTCTTAACTGTCATGTGATGCCAAAGCAAGCAGCGATTGGTTGTTTCCTTCTAAAGATAATTCTTTTAAAGTTTGTTTCTATGCTGTAACATTCAGAAAAAAAAGAATAAAGTGACAGATCCGCTAAACCAGAGGGTGAAAGCCGAGCGGCCCTTAATGGTGCCAGGAGATCGCTCCTTGAATACAGGTGTTTTTCCGTGCTGGCACATTCCATGAAGGTTGTTATTGAAGCTTCTTTATACAGGCTATAGGTGAGGGGTAGCCAGCGGCAGCGCATCCCATCCCGTGACGCTCGTCTTAATACAGGATTACAGCCTTTGGGTGGCCAACCCGTCAACCTGAAACAATGCAGGTAAGAATGTGAAGCAGGCGGGTTTGGCAGCGAGCCTCGGGCTTTTGACGTGCCTTCCAGCAAATCACGGGATCTACACGCATGTAATGTGTATATATATATATATAAAATATACCTTCACTGCAAGAATAATTACTGGGGCTGTCCCGGGGAAGATCGTCGACAAACAATGCCTGTTATGGTAACCGCGATGACCTACCTTTGGGAGAAGCTGCAGCTCCAGAGCTGCAGTGCACAGCCTCCTCCGCCGTCCGACATTTCAATCGGCAGCAGTGTTTTCCTCCTCATGCTGAGTGATGGGAGTGATAAAGGGTCATTGGAACACAGGAGTGATGGGAGTGATAAAGGGCCATTGGAACACAGGAGTGATGGGAGTGATAAAGGGTCATTGGAACACAGGAGTGATGGGAGTGATAAAGGGCCATTGGAACACAGGAGTGATAAAGGGTCATTGGAACACAGGAGTGATGGGAGTGATAAAGGGCCATTGGAGCACAGGAGTGATGGGAGTGATAAAGGGCCGTTGGAACACAGGAGTGATGGGAGTGATAAAGGGCCGTTGGAACACAGGAGTGATTGCTTCTGTTGCTCAGGGAGCTGTCGTTGTCACCGCTTGGCGAAGCGAGCCGGCGGCACATAGTTGTGTGTTGTGATCTGTAGTGCGGCGCCAGCGGCTATAAAATACCGGCAAGTGTGATGACAAAACTGTATTTATATTAATTACCGTCTCTGACATCATCTGCAATTATACGGCTCTTCTCCGGCGCAACCATCATTTATCTAGAACTAGAGGGTCAGAGCTTGATGTAATACAAGGAAGTTTTACGTTACTGAGAGGTTGGTGGATAAGTGGAACAGCCTCCCAGCAGAGGTGGTAGAGGGTAATACAGTGAGGGGATTAAACATGCATGGGATAGGCATACGGCTCCTGAATCTAAGACGAGACCAACGACTGATTAAGGTTTGAGTCTTTACTGCAGGAGAGACGGGGGCCGGATGGGGCCGATCTGCCAGCAGGTTCTATGAACAACAGTTATACTCGTGGTGCGTTTAACCCCGAGGGAGCCGAGATCTGCAGCCAGGCTGGTATAACCAATAACTTTGATCCCTAAGTAACTAAAGCAACCAGAACCGTCTGTTTCTACCAAAAAGGGCCAGTAACATAATAGATGAGAGGTAATTTAATGGGGAGGAATAATCCTGTAGAACTTTTGCTTTGAGGACGTGTCAGGTTTTTTATTTTCTACAAATTAGTAATATTTGGCGTTTTCCTCTTTTACAGATCCGGTGACCGTGTCGGAGTTTTACTCGCAGATACCGCAGCGTCTTTCTTTCTATAACTGGTACGGGAACGCCCGCTTGTTCCGTTTCCGAGTCCCGTCGGACGCCGTCCTCCTCCGCTGGATCCTGCAGGCGTCCCGGGAGAATCGGCCCGAGTGCCAGCATGCCGAGATCACTGTGTAAGCCGAGCGACCCGGGGCGGGAACCTGCGCGGATCAGACAGTCCGCTAAAGTTAAAGGGAGCAGTCACCATGGAAACAGAATGTATTAAATGCACATTTTGACCCAAAACCCCAAGCTAGCATTTTTAATAAACGCTTCTGGTCTCCCTATTTCTTTATACATTTAAGATTCTAATTTGGTAAAAATGTATCAGGAAAGGGGAACAAACGACTCATTTTAATTTGATTTTTTTTTGTCGTTTTTTCAGGCACTTTCGGTATGGAGCACCGCCGGTGATTAACCCTTTGGGGTACAATTTTGCCCCAAATACAAGTGTCCCCTATTCCTTTAATAGGACGATGGTTTTTACAAAATCCTTGCAAAACAACACTTTCCTGAATATTTCTAATCCTGCTGCGGGGGATTGGTTTATCGCGGCCCACCTGCCCAAGGACCCGGAAAAGATCGAAATCCAGGTATTAAATGAAATAGGCATTTGTCAACCTCTGAGTCTTACCCAAACCGGTACATTATTAATAAAAATACTAATTTATTATTATTATTATTTTTACAAGTATTTTTATTATTATTTATTATTATTGTTATTATTATTTTTATTCTAAGTATTATTAGTATTTTTATTAGTATTTATTATTGTTATTATTATTTTTATTCTAAGTATTATTATTTTTAAAAGTATTTTTATTATTATTATTTATTATTATTATTGTTGTTATTATTATTGTTATTATTTATATTTTATTTGTTAATAATCATGAATGCTTAACATTTCTCTGTCCTCTTTACTGTAGGGTTTCACCAAGTCTTGTGCCTATATATTCCAACCGGAGCTGTTCGTACTTCGAGAGGTCAATATACCGATCTTACAGATGGACTCGCCCCTGCGGTACTCGCTAACACCCCCGAGGAACCTCGCACGATTCAAGTAATTCCGTCTATATATATATATCATGTGATCCGCGCTTTTCCAAACCAAAACATTTGGAGCAAAATAATTCTTGGCTTAAATCCATCCGGATATTATTCACGATAATTAAAAGTCCGTTAGAATTGAAGAAAACCTAAAAACGCATAAATATATATTACCCACCAGGCAGCTCTGTATCTGCTGGCTTGCATTAATAGGAGTAGGAGTCGATCTGGCTTTTCCGTAGTGACGATCGGTCTGCTCGCTGCGATGCGATACTCGTAGGTTTGCCGAGGATGCTTTTTAACTCTTTCATGCTTTGATCTTTTTCTTTCATCATTTCCTTCTTGTTTTTCCGCCCCGTTTTAGGATCTTCATCCCCGAGTATACCCAGGAGCTGGTGCTCCGCCTGGAGACGTGTACCTCGGACGAGTCCCCGACCTTGTGTCCCCTGAAGGTCGCCGTGGGCTCGGCCGAGCACCCGCAGTCGTTCCCGCGGACAGCGAACTGCTCTGGAAGCACAAACTGCAGCTTCTCGTTGCGCTCCCCGCCGTGGGAGAAGTGGCTGAGCGTCCTGGTGGAATCCCCGCCGTGGCTGAACTCCAGCGTGTCTTTCCAACTCAGCTACAGCGTCCCAGGTTAACCCCGTAAAGGCATCTCTCTGTCGCGTTTCTGATTGGTTCAGGGAGCCCTTTTGTGAGATTTGGGGTAAAGGGAAGCGAATAAATTGAGTAGACAATGCTGGCCCTGCCACGGGCTGCCTCCATTCCTTGCTTTTCTAAGCAGCGTCGGTGTGTTTTGCAGTCTGTACCCCGGGAACGATCGCGTCCAGATCCATCTTTACGTTCCTGAACGCGCTGAACATAACGGGCAACTCCACCCTGTCCAGGAACGGCCCGTTCGCCGCCGGGAACGTTTCCGCCGCGTGGGGAGCGCGCTCGGCCAACCTGAGCAGCGGCTCCTGCCTCCGCAGTTACCCCGTCATCCGAGAGGAGCTGGACCTGGTCTCGGTGCGCTTTCAGTCCGTCAACGGCCCGTTTGTCCCGGTGGTGGCGCCTTCGCCCACCGTGATGCTGCTGAGTCTGGATTCTGACATGGACAGCGGGGGGACCCTGGTGGTGAACCTGCGGCTGAATAAGGTACAGGCGGCTGTTACTATGTTACTGTGTAGAGAACGCTAGGTCGGTTGGTAAAACATTTATTTTTATTTATTTTTTTCTCCTCTCTCTCATTCAGACGACGCTGAACAATGTATCCGCGGCGGTAATGGCGTGTCTGAGCGCGGCCGCTCCCGTGCTGACGTTGAACTCCTCGCAGAATTGCACAACAGGTATTTCGCGCCTGGCGAGTCAATCATCTCGTCACTGGGGGCTATCTGATGTAACTCACATCACTCCAAGCCCGGCAACCCAAAGGAAGTGACGCTGCGTGTTCATGGGCGTGAAGAAATGGGTTGTGTTACCGGATTCTTTTCACTTCTTTTCCTCCTCTATTAATAAACTTGGAATCCTTTTAAAAACTTTTTTCCTCCACCCTAATTGATATCTTTGCCCCCCCCCATAGGGACTGCCACTTTAAAATAATTATTATTAATAGTATGATTATTGATTATTATTGTGATCATTAATATGATTATTATTAACATGAATAATATGCTTATTATTAACATTATTATTATGAATTAGTCTCGTACAGATTCACCCCTTCAGCGCTGCGGCAATATGCTTATCAGATAACACTACATGTCGCTTTAAAATGATTTGATAGTTATTAAAGCTCCGTGATTTTATAGAGCCTCTCTAGATGGTTTCCCGTTCTCTTTTCCTGGTTCAATTAATTAATCAATGAATCGATCAATAATTTATTATATATCAGAAAATACACTTTTTGCGCTGCGGGGCATATAATGATTTTTAAGCTGACTTCGTGTTTCTTTCCATGCAGCTTTTTTCGATGGCTACGCTTTCAAAATGAACGGCAGCCTAACCAGCGGCACGCGTTACGTCCCGTACCCCGAGGCCGACAAGTGGTATCTGTCCCTGCAGCTCCTGTGTCCGCGGGGCGACAGGTAGGGCCGCAGGGTCTCGTTCCTTGGGGGGGGGGGGGGGGGACTGAGCCTTTCGGAGTAACCAAAATCAAGCCTTAGGGGATTTCGGTCTGGGGCGAGGTGTCTGGGAGGGAAGGGCCGGGCCGGTTAGTTTCCCCAGGCTGTGACCGGTCTTGGGGCGTTGGAAATAACGGCAGACAATACATGTCCCGTGTCGTGTTGCTAACCGGCTCCGTTTCCCGCGGTAGTGAGTGCCAGCAGCTGACCGCCAGAGTGATGGTTTCGGCGTACCTGAGCCCCTGTCTGGACGACTGCGGGACCTACGGGGAGTGCCGGTTACTGCGGAGAAACGGCTACCTGTACACGGCCTGCAGCTGCAAAGCCGGTGAGACCCACGGGGCGATCTGCGTCATGCGGGCTTCGGACGGATATTTAGTTACTGATTTGCATTCAGAAATGGAGTTTAATTCATCGCTCTGGCGCTCGAAGGATAAGACGCCGTTAGACAGATGTTTATCTTGGTGAATACGATCTGCCCAGCGGAAAGCAGCCAGACTCCTCTTCATCGCGTCCCTTTTCACCCGCAGAAAACCTGATATTTAAATTCCCTGCTTTTAGTGTCATTGTAACATTCTATTTCCTGATGGGGTAAGAGCTCTGAGGGGCAATATACTTGCTGTGAACTGGAGATAGAAGACAGAAGAAAAAAAAAAAGTAGATATAAAAAAAAATCTATAAAATTATAAATATTAATTAATAAATATATATAAAAAAATCTATAAAATTTTATATCAAAAATATAAATTAATTAATAAATAAATATAAAAAAATCTATAAAATATATTTATCAAAAATATAATTATTACAAGTATAAAATATATTTAAATACAAAATATAAATATTAAAAAAATTATATATATAAAATATAAAAAAAATATATATAATTTGCTTATGTAATTTTTTTTTGGGGGGGGGGTGAGAGGAATTTTAAGCATAGCGTGTATTGTATAGACTGACCTCTCCCCTGTCCTCCCCGCAGGTTGGGCCGGATGGAGCTGCACGGATGATCGGAACGCAATCTCCACCGGGCAGCAGCTGCTGGCCACCCTCCTGCTCACCCTCAGTAACCTGATGTTTGTCCCCACCATCGCCGTCGCGCTCTCGCATTCGTTTTTCGTGGAGGCGGCGGTGTACGTTTACACCATGTTTTTCTCCACCGTACGTAAACCCGTTTTTGTTATTCCTCCCCCCAAAAAAAAGAGCAGAGTATCTGTAAAATAATAAAAAAATATATATTTTAATTATATCTTAAATTTAAGAGATTTCCCCCAGTGCTGCAGCCACCATATTTATTAACTGGTAGCTTTTTCGGTCCTGAACGGCTGTGATAACCATTTCTCCCCCCCCCCCCCCCCCCCCCAGTTCTATCACGCCTGCGATCAGCCTGGCGTGGCCGTCATGTGCATCATGGAATACGACACGCTCCAGTACTGCGACTTCTTCGGCTCCGTCGTCGCCATTTGGGTGACCATCCTATGCATGGCCAGGTTAAAAACCGTTCCGAAATACGTGAGTATCCAATCAGACGGGGGTTCGGCTCGATCTAGAGCTGGGCGAGATAGTCTGCGAAATCATTTATTTGAGAAATCAGCCTATATTCCATATCTGTGCGAATGACAGCGACCCGTCTAAAGGGAACATGGATAATTTAGAATTCTAATTGCCTGTAAGCCATTTTTTTTTAAGCTGCGTACGTTAAGATTTGGATTTTACAGCAAGCGCAGGTTGAGTATTTACGTTAACCCCCCCCCCGCGTGCGTTTCAGGTCCTGTTTATGTCGGGGACGCTGTTTATCGCAATGTCCATGCAGCTGGACCGAAGAGGCATTTGGAATATGATGGGACCCTGTCTTTTCGCAATAATTGTCCTGGTGATCGCGTGGGTAAGAAGAACCCTCTGTCTATGCGCAATAGTAACCACTGTCCGCTCTATTCACGTATATAGTAGTCTAATGCAAGGGTGTCCAACCCGCGGCCCTCCAGCTGCTGCAGGACTACATCTCCCATAATGCTCTTCCAGATAAGGGGCTGGCAGGGGAAGATGGGAGATGTAGTCCTGCAGCAGCTGGAGGGCTGCAGGTTGGACACCCTTGGTCTAGTCATTATTAATAAACATATCTTATATTTTTCTTCTCCACTGCATTTGATAGTCGCTTTTTTTTTTGAGGTAAATTGACTATTTTATTGAAATGCATGCTGATATTTTATTTTTATAAATATTTTTTCGAATTTTTTTACATTTTGTAGCATACATGCTTTATTTTTGGGGTGTTTTTTAGTATTTTTTATTTTTTGAGTTAGAATGCATGATTGACATTTCTATCTGTTTTTTTTATAATTTTTTTTTTTTTTTTTTTTTTTTGAAAGTTGTATTAATTGCGACGTTCTTTTAATCCTCCTACTTTCAGACTTACCGCGGGGTCCGTCGCCGTCACTGCTACCCGCCAAGCTGGCAACGCTGGGTTTTCTTCCTCGTCCCCGGCGTGTCCCTGGCCGTGATCGCCATCGCCATCTACGTCTTTGCCGAGACGCAGAGTAACTACTATTACACGCACAGCCTCTGGCATATCTTGGTAGCGGGGAGCGTGGCCTTTCTGCTTCCCCCCCGGGAGAAAAAACAAAAATCCTGGGACTGGAGAAGCATGTTGGACTGCGGATATAAGATGTGCAAGGACGACCGGGAGGAATTGTACGTGGTCACGTGACCCCCGACTTACCGGTCACGGCTGCTGATGGAATCCATGGAGAGCCGCGGAGTTTATGGGCTATAATCACTATATCTCCGAGTAAATCGATAGATTCTGGTGCCGAGGAACTGCAGCAAGCTGAATATTCAGATCCCGAATCCAGGATCGGAAATATTATTATTTTTTTTTTTTGGTGACCTCCATGAGGGATAGAAGCCGCAAACTCAACCGGTGCTCTGGCGACTTTTCCGTGGTGCGTGCGGAGATGCTGCCATCTCGCGCTCAAAACTGCGCCGACGCAAACTATCGCAAAACTCTTTCCAGAACCATAAATTCCCGATTATTTTAAAGACGCTGCAGGTATCCGGGCCTTAAGAGGTGGATGAGTGGAAAGAAGCTCGACGTGAACGTCCGCGACGCTCTCCTGTTGAGCGGAGGGCGAATTACCACCAATGTAGAAATAGGGCATTGTATGAAAAACACGTGATTTATGTCCGAATTGGGTTTCCAAGGCAGGCTGCGCATTGGTGCTCATTTTCTGGGGTAAAAGCCTTTCAAAAAAAAAAAAGTTGAATTGAATGGGTAGGGCTTTAGGGATGAAGCGAAGAGATTTTCAGGTTAGATACATAGAAACTTTAGTATTAACCCTTTATGGACAATGGCCGGTTCCTAAACCCATTGAAAACAATGTATTTTACGGGCTTTGTCATTAAGGGGTTAATAAGATCCTGGGGGGTTTTTTGGCCATAATGGTGGAACGAGAGGTTTTTGTTTTTTAGATCGCTGCACTCACGCCAAGCCCTTAGTATGAGACCCCCCGGTAATGAGGGTCTAAGCGCATGTTATAATGTTCGTCCTGGCTGGTCTTCCTATATCTTCAAAGGATTCGTCAGAGTTATACCTAATAACTATAATATATAATCCTATAAAATCTTTAATCGCATTAAACACATTTCTCTGTCTTTCAGATTCTATGATCTCCTGATCGTTAATTTGCATTTTTAGGACTTTTTTTTTTTTTTTTTTTTTTATCGGTTAAAAACTGAAAAAACTAGAGTTCTATTGTTCATATTTAGTCCTTTTTTATGAATGATACTTAATAGCAATAATCAAATTTTTGAAAGCCTCAGAAGTCTTATGTTATATCAAAGATGTCATCGGTTCTAAGCGTTTACCTTACACCGAGCTTGTTTTTAGGCAATTAACACATTCCTTCAAATTTTTTATGAGCCCAGTGCTAAAGCGACAAGCGGCTTTTTTTAAAAATTCGTGTATTCATTTGCAGTGCCTGCGGGGCTGGCTCGCCAATTTGTGTATTTAAAAAAGATCATCGGGCCCCCGGGTCCTGTTTGTGTTCTACGCACAGTGCACTTCCCATTACTTTTGTCAAGTTATGTGCCGATAACGTTCAGCAGCAGGCGAAATGAAAATGTAATTTATAAATATGCAGATTCCTGGGTTCCGACCTCTCGCCAATAGTCAGGACTGTATTTAGACCATTACTCAATGTAGGCAAAATGGAATCCCACTAGATTGTTTTAATCCTAACGTTTGTCTGCTTTTTATACTCTACGTCGGATAACTTTTGTCCGCGTATTTTTCTTGTGGCTTTGGGGAACCCACAAATATGAAGTTTGGGATCAAAACCTCCAAAAGAACTTGTGGGTTTCCTGTTAAGACCGCAAAGACTTCTCACTTTCTTGAAATGTTGGGGTTTTTTTTGTTCACGTCCAAAGTTCCCCCCCCCCCCCCAGAATTAAATTTTACCAAAGACGCTGGCAGTAGGAAGTGTTACATGTGTATCTACTCGTATTTATTTTGCAGGCTTTGTCCTTGTTGCCAAAAGCGTGTGTAGCTGCAGGTAGTTCATCTCATAGAGCTCTTCCTGGGTTTGTGAGCCAATCACAGGCTGCAAAAGGAACATCCCCCAACTCGCTTTCCTCCGTCCCTCCCACGCGGAACTTTGGCATGTTCCAGGTTCTACTGAGTACTGTACACGTATGGCGCATAAATTGAAACAATGTAACAAAACCTCGTCTGACTTCTTTTCAGCTTTACCTTGGATACAAGGGGCTTATGTTGAATCTATGCATTGTTTGAGATTTCCTCAGGGGCTGAGCAGTTTATTTTTTTTTTCATTATTATTATTTTTTATAGGCTGACATTTTTGGAAATTAAATTTCTTAATTAAGGCGACTTTTCTCTGGTTCTGTCATGGATATATCATGGAATATTCATGATGTGGGGTAATTTTAACACTCTTGCCTTGGAGATCTATGCCATGGGGTATTACTCTCTAAGGGTTAGTGGGATCCTCCGGCACTTTCCACCAAGTACTGTACTGGCCGTTTGGAAAAAGGACCATAGAGCCCAACAAAATATCCAAGGGTTAAACCTGTCTGATCTCATGGGATCCACTCAGCCAGTCAGCAGGGATCGACATTTCTCATAAGACATCTGGGGGTATTTTCCCTTTTTTTGATACCCGCCTACGCACTTAGTCGGCTGCTGAGTCTTGGCTCGATCTCGGCTTCGTTTCTATACGTTGGCTCAGGTTCTTATTACAATATCTAATAATTGATTGCGTTTTGTATTATATGATCACCGTGCGGAGGTGACGTCCCACGCGTGTGGATTCTGAGATTACCTGTTATTTTTTAAGTGCAAATTGATTTAAAAACCTCTAAATCAGCTGAAACCAAACCTTGCGAGTGACTTGATTACGTCCAAAAATGTTTTAAAAATCTATCCACTGTAGAGTTGTGTTCGTGAAAGAGAAAACAAATATATATTTCTTTACTTTATTTTGTTTGTTTTTGAATGAAACCGTAGTTTTTAAGGGTATGTTTGCGATGAAATGGGGACTTTGAGTTAATAAAATCTGTATGGAATTAGTTCATTAATAAAGTTTGCGATTTGGTTTAATTGTGCTAGACTCTGTTTTTTTTTTATATTTTATTGTTTTAATGTAGCAGGGGGTATTTTGTAGGTCACAGACTGAGTCATTGAACTTCCATGTCCTCTCCTGTAACTCACAACGTCCCTTAACTTGCATGCCCTCGCAAACAACTCTCATATTAGCCAATCTGTCAGTTGTTTTGCAAGTGTTAGAATGCGAGGGCGAGTTGAGTTTTGTCAACGGGTTAAGGGTTCGACTTCTTAGTGAATAGACCCAAAAGTTGAATAAAAACTCCAGGTAAAACCCAGCTAAGCCTCTCGCCACACCCCATAAAACAAAAGTTCCCCCGTTTATTTGAAGTGTTGGAACATATGATTATTAGTAAAATGATAAAGCAGCCTGTGTGTATCAAAGAATAAACGTTTAATAATACATTATCTGTTACAATGTATTTTACACATTTTTGCCCCAGGAATTTCTACGTTGGCTATCACAAGAGGTCATTTTACTGTATAAAGAAAGAAAAAACAGACAAATTTAGTACGTGGGAGCTTCATTGCGAGAGACCACACGTTTCCGAAACATATCCATATATCACGTATTCCAGTTAATTATTGCGAGGAACAGATAAGAATTTTAACCTAAAAGCTAAATGTAAAGTAGAATAAAGGGAGTCGACGCTCGTGGTGTAGATTCTTGGCCGAGGTTGACCGGTGGGCCGCACTGATCTGGAACGAATGATTATAAATGGTCTTCAGGTTATCTAGAACCAACCCCTTGGTACCGTATACAATGTCTAGCTCTGTTCTTCAGGGTTAATGAGGGTTATTATTACTGCTGTGGCTTTAGAATATAGAACGTACAGAAGATGTCACTGTGTTCCCACGAGTGATTTTATACGAGGGCCTTCTGTGTCTTCAGATGATTCCAAACTGAGCTAATTCATGCAGCTCCAAGTGACTGAATGCCTCCCAAGGACAAATCACGGTTATATCTGGGGGGAAAAAAAGGAAAAAAAAAAGTTAAAAGCCGCTCGTTAAAGCAGATTGTCGTCTGTATCGAGTCCACACTGGGTGGCAGCAGAAGATCGCGTTCCTCGGGATGTACGACCTACACGATGGAAATGACCCAGCGGTAGAAACGCTGCGGATTGGGCGGCCATGGATTTTTCATAGAATCTCATCTTTTTTTTCCCTGATACTGTGAAAATAACAAAAAAAAGATGTTTCTGATATCATCTACAGCTGGAGAACTGGGCAGACTAGACGGGCCGACCCTCCTTTGGTCTTCCCTAAAAACCTTGAAGAAGACGCATCCGCGTGACCTTAAATGATGGTGGAACGGAGGCGAGTCTGCAATCTGGGCCGGGCGGGGTTAATACGCTTTTAATTTTATTAGGGAAGTAAATCGGGATTATATTTTCCTCGGCGTTGCGTTGTGATGTCCCTAATCCTCGCTTCCCTGTCAACACGCGGCCTATAGAAGGGATAAGAAGATTATTTTACAAAAACTAAAATAAATCCGCTTATGTTTTGTGCGTTTTGTCAGCGTGCAGAAGAAATAAGGGAAGGAAGTCTACAATTTGTTTTCTTCGAAGGTCAAACTCCCGTTAGAACGTCACCAAAGACCACGTTCCACGCATTTTTGTGGAACCCAAATTCTGAGTTGCGAAAACTTTAGTTTTGGAGCGATGTCGCGGAACAAAAACCTACAGAAAGGCTACGCGTGCTGCCAAATTATCAAAAAATACACATTGTTCTGAAATTAGGGAATCAATCTATAATATATTGAAAGAGAAGCTCAAACTCTTACGACTCTGACGATATTAATAATAATAATAAATATCTCATTGCGCAGATTTGTTACATATTTCCAAAGTTTGAAGCGTTCCGTGGAATGAAATCATCTGGTTTTGTTGCCAGTGTTTGGATCCAATCCGATAAATAATGTATGAGCACAATTTTTTTTAGCACCAAGTCTTCGTGTTTTGGAGGAACTCTTTACTAGTCAAAAAACAAGTTTTTAAAACTTATTGTTTAAAATATTTCTAGTTTTTGCCCGATAATATAATTTTAGGCAGCTGTAAAATAGCCATTTGTATGAGGTTCTCGCTCTGTTATCCGAGCCCCGATCTACTAAACACCCCGACTCCTTATCATACTGCCTGTGGGGAACAATAGAATGGCTTGGTCTTAATCACCCAGCTGGACTCCCTGACTAATGAAAGCCTATGGAGGAATGGACTTCATTAACATTAGCATCGCCATAAAGCATCAGCTCAGTGCGGTGTTTGAGCCGGGAAAGTCACCCAAAATATCACATGACTGTCAGCAACGGCGGCTCCAGATCTGCAGATAAAGGGAGTTTATTGGGAAAAAATGAGATAAAATTACTGTATACAGCGATGGGGGTTATATTACTGTATACAGCGTTGGGGGTTATAATACTGTATACAGCGCTGGGGGGGGTTTATTACTGTATACAGCGCTGGGGGTTATATTACTGTATACAGCGCTGGGGGTTATATTACTGTATACAGCGCTGGGGGGTTATATTACTGTATACAGCGCTGGGGGGTTATATTACTGTATACAGTGCTGGGGGGTTATATTACTGTATACAGCGCTGGGGGTTATATTACTGTATACAGCGCTGGGGGTTATATTACTGTATACAGCGCTGGGGGTTATATTACTGTATTCAGTGCTGGGGGTTATATTACTGTATACAGCGCTGGGGGTTATATTACTGTATACAGTGCTGGGGGGGTTATATTACTGTATGCAGCGCTGGGGGTTATATTACTGTATACAGCGCTGGGGGTTATATTACTGTATACAGCGCTGGGGGTTATATTACTGTATACAGTGCTGGGGGTTATTACTGTATACAGCGCTGGGGGTTATATTACTGTATACAGCGCTGGGGGGTATAGTATTTTTTTTAATGTACCATGTAAACTGAGGTAGAGCAGATTTTATATCTCACCACCTGATGAGAAGGATGAAATCTAAATTTTATCGGTCTCTGCCGTCCATATTTTATAATTGTTTACCCCACACAAACCCTATATTATTAAGTTACGTTAGAATTTATATTTTATTAGAGATATTATTATTTATTTCCATCATTCTAGAAAAAAATCAATCCAAACAAATAAAGAGATCACTCACCGGTGCCGAGTCCTTCCATCCCAGGAATGTCATCTCCAAACCTGAGAGAGAGAGAAATTGTAAAAAAAATACACAAATAATACATATTATTACCGTACTTCTGAGCTATGTTAGAAGGCATATGACCAAAATTTTAACAGACACAGTAAAAAGGGATGATGACGTAAGGTGGAGGATGGTAAGAACCATGACGTTAGGAGAGAAGAGTAGAAACACGTGTGGAGCAAAAATGGTATAACATTATAACTAATAGCTGATGCCATTGATGTATTTATAGGGGTCACGTGACCAAGAGCAGCACCCTCACCCCCTGTTAATGTCATACAGAGGGGTCTTCTTTGCGTGGACCATGGAGGTATGATGTCATATCACAGAGCTCCTCATTGGTTTTGCAGAAAAAGTTTTGCCCCAAGCTCCACAGAATAACTGGGCCAGTGTTGAGGGAGAGCTCTGGTTTCCTCGACTGGCCCATTGAGAGTTGTGGTGCATTAAGGAGGCCTATGGTCCAACATGGCTATGGTCCCTCTAGTAAAGTGGCCCAGGTGGACCCTGCCACCGTAGACCTAGTCATTCCAGGCCAGTGTATACCACTGTCTGGTGTGGCAACATTGTTGCCATCAAAGATTATTTTAAGGTCTACAGAACCTCCACCAGTGTTTTCTGTCCAACATTTCAAAACCGGGTTGATGTCATCAAGACGGGAAACTCATCTACTTACCCTAATACTCCTCTCTTGGGTGGTTTGCTTTTGAATTGTTTTGATTGTCTCTGTTTGAATTTGGGGGCTTTCTTTGGGGTAGCTTCGGACTTGGCAGGCGGCAGTTGGATCCCTTCATTGTTTTCCTCTAAAACCTTTGTGTCTTTTACGTCATTGATTTCCGTATCAACCTTCTGAGCTTCATCTTCCTTTTCTTTTTGTGCTTCTCCTCCTTCCTCTACGTTGTCTTCCTTCTGGGCTTCCACCACTACCACCACCACCTCCTCCTCCTCCGCTCTCTCTTGGGGTATCTCGGCATCTGTATCGGTCACCGTTATGGTTGTTGGGACTATGGGTGCGACCGGTTCTGTATTTTCTGTAGACGTGGATGTTTTAATCCTGTAAAGGGAAGGAAAAACCTCCATAAATATCATATCTGAGGTGGCTTCCATCCCAAGTGATGCAGGACAGGGAAGGCTTGGAGGCCTCATCATGCCCTACTTGGCCCAAAGATTACCATTATTTGGACAATAATTTTAAAAAAAGGTTTTCTGGGTGCTGGATATAAATGTGTAAACTGGGGGGCTGTTTTCGTAAGATCGATCTAATATTGATACATTTTTCACGTTTATTGTCACACGAAGTTCCATAAAACTGGCCAGAAAACGAATTATTTGTGTGGTAAAAGGACGAGTTGGTGGATACTTATCGATGTTTTCTCTTATACGGCTCCCGTTTCTTGAGTCGCTTTTCAGCGGCCGGGCTGTCTGAATCTAAATCGATGTTCATCTGCAATGGAAGAGAAACAACTGTCAACCGATGACGTCATAAAGAGACGCGACCATAAAATTAGGAATTAAGAAAAAAGTATCCTTGGATTCATATTTTATGGTCTAGAATAGATTTGTGCATTCAGATTCCTACAAATTCCTACAAATTCTGGTTAATTTGGCGTTTCCTACGAAGCCACGGAAATGAGGCCAGACCCCGTGGGCCCACATTCACTCACACTCTTTCACACCCTCACTCAGACTCTCATTCTCGTTGACTCTTTCTCTTTCAATTTTTCCCTATATTCTCTGCTGACCACTTCTACGTCCTCCTCTTCTTCATCTCTATCTTCTATCTCTTCTATCTTCTCTCTTCTCTTCTATCTTCTCTCTTCTCTTCTCTCTTCTCTTCTATCTTCTCTCTTCTCTTCTCTCTTCTCTTCTATCTTCTCCTCTCTTCTCTTCAATCTTCATCCACATTTCTGCGGACGCGACCCGGCGGGAACTTCTGCCAAAATGGCGGTGCTTCCGGTGACGTCCTTTCCCCGATCCTCCATTCGGATGTTTAAAGGGATAAAGGAAGGGGTCACATATAATTGGCGCCCCCACCATTTCCAGCGTGCTTCACCTTGTATTCATCTCTAGATCAATAAAGTTAGATCAGTTTGCATATGGATAATGCGGTCGCGTCTCAGGCGGGAAGGACCCTTCAAGCGGTTCACCTTATTTCCCACCAAAGACGATCGGCTTTCAACGGTTGGGTAAAAAAACCAAAGAATGCAAAACTATAAGAAAGACCACAATTTTCTACCCCAAACGAGTTTGCAATGAATTTCTTGTAGCATTTGGATCGTACAGAAAAAGTTTGTTCCATGAGGCTTAAAGACTGTTGGTGGCCCTACGGAGGGTATAGAGGCCCATACTGCCTGTGCCGGCGTGTATAATATGAGCCTCTCTTCCTTCCTGAGGTCATGAGTGTGACCTTCAGGACGTATCATTATTTCTAGTGAGTGACAGACCTCCTTTAGCATTCATATATACGATATATATTTATAATTATATATATATTTTATCTGAAGCGATCTGACGCTGGGAACTGTCAGCCAGTGAGTCTAGCACTTAAAATGAGAAAACAGCATGAAGATAACATTTTCACAAAAGTCCTCTTTTCAAATCAAATCAAAGACGTTTGGACGGAATCTTATTGGATACAAAGAGAATGATTTGCAGGATTAATGTTTTAGGGCAGAGCGGCAGGAATAACGGACGCCATGTTTCACGCTCGCTGATTGAACAATGAAATGATGGATGTTTCCACCACAAAGCCTTCGTCAGGAACATGTAAAGAGCGGCCAATCAAAGAGCTCAGACCACGGGCGATAAATGATTCATACAGATCTCCGCTCCGTAATTCACAAAGGTCTCTTACGTTTAATGCATTTATTCAGAAACCTTTCGCTGTAATCATCTCCTCCACTGGACGGAACGTCTATGTTTCCGGATTAAACGGGAGCTCCCTGTTCCAGGGCATTATTAGCCTTCCAGCATTCAGCTGGTTAAAAAGAGACTATTATAGGGGTGGTACGTAATACTTAGAGTGTGAAAGATAAATGGAACAGCCTCCCAGCAGAGGTGGTAGAGGGTAACACAGTGAGGGTATTAAACACGCATGGGATAGACATACGGGTCCTGAAGACGAGACCAACGACTGATTAAGGTTTGAGTCTTTACAGCAGGAGAAACGGGCGACTAGACGGGGGGCCGGATGGGGGCCGATCTGCCGGCAGGGTCTGGGTTTCTATGAAAGACACACTTTTGCTCTGGGCATCCAACACAGTAAAGAAAGCTGTTTTTTTTTTTAAACCAATGTTTTAAGTATTGCCATGGAAACAGCAACAAGGATCATGATGACCTGTAAAATATATGAATATACCAGAGATGTTACTTACTTTGGTAGAAGTTGCAGCCCGGAGGAGAGAGATCTTTGTTCTGCGTTACATCCGACACTTATTAATCCGTCTGCGGGGTGGAAGAACATACTAATAGCGTCTCATGCGGCTGATGACATCATCAAGTAATAACGGCTAAGGCTGCAGGTCACACGCGCGGAAGATTAGCAGCAACTGACCAGATGAGACGTTCATACTGCAAACGCAGCCGAGGCTGACCATCAGAACACCGGCACCGCCAGCCCTCTCTGCGCATAATAAATGTAGAAACCCAGAATCCGCCGGCCCCATTCGGCCCCCGTCTAGTCTCCCCGTTTCCCCTTAATCAGTCGTTGGTCTCGTCTTAGATTCAGTTGCCGTATGTCTATCCCATGCATGTTTAATCCCCTCACTGTACTACCCTCTGCCACCTCTGCTGGAAGGCCGTTCCATATAAAGTTTTACAAGAACATCATTGCCGGCTTTTATTTTGTGACAATTACGTGTTCCTGGGACCACTTATAAACGGAACAAACTTTTCATTGATTAAAGGAGTATTTGTGGGAATTTCTGAGCATGAAATTCTTTTGATACATTTAATAAAAGTGTTCTATTCATCAGATACAAATTATTTGTTGATAAAAAATACCCTCTTTTTGGTGAAACTTAATCCAAAGTATTTTTGCCGCCTCCGCCGCCTTGTGTGTTCCGAGGTCATCTTTCTACCAGGTTGTTCTGATCCGAGCGGAAAGTACACTTAACGATAAGTGCGTTAAAAAAGTGATATTTCAGGTGAAAATGACATTTAAAGCGTCTCCGTCCGGGGAGGAAGAAGAATGATGAGCACGTCTGTGATTTCTAATGTCAGAAGCACCCGGCCCGGACCCTCTCAGGTCTAGATTGTAAGCTCTTTTGGATCCTCCTTACCTGTTGTATCTGTGAGTCGAATTCTTATGTTATACATCACTTGTCGTGTCCCGTTTACCCACTGTACAGCGCAACGGAATATGATGGCGCTTTATAAAACAATACATCATAAAAATAAAGATACCGAGCTCTGGTAGAGGAGACCCCCCCCATCCGATGAATTTGCCCCGTCCGATGCCCCTCCGCTATTTGGATGAAAAGATCTCCTGACGCGTGATATTCTTACCGACAGTCTGTGATGGTTCAGGGATCGATGACCCCAAAGGGGCTTGGAAAGCCTGCGCGTCATCGGGGGGGGGATTAGCGGCCAGAATCATTGGATCATGGAGAAGGAAGGAAGGGAGCTGCAGCTTCTCCCTAAGGCCAGTATTTTTGGGACCTTTCAAAGAATGCACGATGCAGAATTTTGCGGGAGGACGGTTCCAGGCCGTCGTCGTCACGGCGTGAAGGGAGGACAGCGCTGGCCGCTCTCTGCTGTCCTCGGCAAAGTCATGTGATGTCCGAAGCGGGAAATGAGCAACTTCTGCAAATGGATCAAAAACAAGTTTTTTGTTTCCGTTCCATTCGGGAATAAAATTCTTCGTCACCCTCATTCACCCTCTTATGCTGTCACACTCTAGCACTCTCTCTCATGCTCTCTCTCAAAGTCTCCCCACCGTCTTTGCCGACCACTTCCCAGTCGTTGTCTTCTCTCTGCATTATTCTGTCCTCTTGGTGGACTTCCAATGGGGGACAGCCTTTCCCCCATTCCCCCCAAATGGGGGTGGGGGGGGTGTCAGGAAGCTCCACTCTTTTGGGGAAGTTCACCTGGAAGCCAGGTACTCCGCTAAAGGGACGAAGAAAGAAGACAGAAGAACAAGAAGAGTCGGGGTCCCTCCTCCTTTTCAGACATTCGTACAAATACAAATGGACAAGTCTAACGAGCAATGGTCTTGTGGTTGAAGACCACTAATGGGGCGTTTGTTTCCATATATACAGCTCTCAGGTGGTCCCTAATGACATAATTATGATGTCATACCTCACTGCTCTCACTGTTGCAGACAAAGCTCAGTCACAAAGCTCTGGGATATGATACAATGTTACCAAAAAGGAACTGACCCTCAGGAACTGAACGCTAACCCATAATACCATGCGTGTGTGTAGTTAACCTCTTCAATGCTGGAGTGCAAAACGTCTGTGTGTATATTTAACCCCTTCAACACTATAGTGCAAACCCCCTGTAAATTGGATGGTATGATGTAAGCAACGTGATGGGCGCGTAGCTGTTTTTGGATTTGGCCGCCCTCTGCTCGGTTCTCCGCCAGACACCGGGAGCGAGGGTCCTGCACCCCTCCAGGGAACAGAATGCCAGCGGAAAAGGGGGCCCCGTGGATCGAACTAGAAGAAGACAATCAGAATGTTACGTTCTACGGCCCCTGATATCATATAAGAGACGCTGCACATCCACCCAGCGGCATTAACGCCGTAAGCACAGAGATTAGGCGATTGTCTCGGACGTACATCTGAGTAAGCAAATCGCTAATTCCTCAGAGAACAGGTGACACCGACGCATGCGACAGCCGCCGACAGAGAAATATATATATATTTTACAATGTAACACATTACTGAACCTAGATTGTAAGCTTATGAACCGAGCCCTCTTTTCTTAAGATATCAAATCTTATTTATATCTTATATTATTATTATTGTTATTATTATTATGTTTCATTTAAAACATAATAATAATAAATTATTATTATCCTACAAAAAAAAGGGCATTTTCATGTATTTTATTCATTGGCATTGAGGTTAATTTAACTCCTCGAGTGCTGTAGGCGTGAGGAAAGGTGTTGGAAAAATACTTATGTTATCGAAAATATTATTTGCTTACATATAAGGAAGTAGAAAATGTCATGTCCATGATATATGCACCAGTCCCCGCCAACACGCTTCCTCTATAATATTCTATATATATATATAGAATAAAAGGTCAAGTCTGGGCCATTTTTAATTATGCAGCTTAATAGGTGTAACCTGCTTGAAAAGTAACCAATCATAATAATGCATGCTATTAGAAGTAGATAAGATGCTATATAAACCAAGTAATTCAAACATGTAATCAGACAACGCTTCGACTTTTGTGTGTTGTGTGCCTTGTCTCGATTATGCGCATGATCTAATTAAAGGAAACTCTTTCTGAGGAGAATTCGACCATTATTTCAACCAACATTTTGGTGCCCCCTGTGAGGAGGTTCTGACCGGAGACAGGGACGACGGTCCTGAGGAACTGAACCTCAAGAATCTGCATCTGAGGTAATATAAGTCCTCCAGCTAAGATTGCTGTTAACCAGAGGCACTTTGCGACATCGTCCCTGAAACCGGCAGCATCCTCCCGAAGATTTATTACGGTCTTCTCTTCAGAAATGTGAGTAAGAAAAATATTTCTGGGAAATATTATAAGAGGTCAAAGTCTGTCAGGGACTACTGAAATAAATAACTGCGTATGCATTCGATAATAAGGAATAGTACTTGGAGTACTGAAGCTGATCAGGAGAAATGTGCACAGGTAGTTAGTCATTATTTTTGTGATAGCGAATTGTTGTTTGTAATTGTGACAATACTGTTGATGTTGGTTGCGGCTTGTATTATTGTGAAAGAGTATCACAAGACCTTAAAGAGAAGAGCTCTTATGGTCCAGGGACAGCTATACCAACCCATGTCACAAATCTTGTCTGAATGAATCTGTGTGAATGACTGTTCAGGAGTCCTTTACGGCGAACGAACAGTTAATAAGGTTGTTGTTAATACGCCCCCCCGGCATTTGTGAGAAGCCCTCTGTGATCAAGTGCTGGGATTGCAAGTGAACAACTTCGCTGCGAGAGTGATTTTCCTGCCTTTACTGTCTAGGAACGGTATCTTATAAATACCAAGAGCTCTTTGTTTAACCCTGTCTAGACGTGGTATCTTATAAATACCGAGGGCTCTTTGTTTCACTCTGTCCAGACGTGGTATCTTATAAATACCAAAAGATTTTCCTTGTTTTCTGCTTTGCGGTGAGATTGTATCATGGGGAAATCCCACAGTAAGGGAAAGAAACAAAAGGATGAGAGTGTTTTCTTGTGGATAAAGAAAAAACCACTGAAAGAAGACAAACAGTTTATGTATAAACTTAATCAAGAAAATGTTTAGGCATAAATTCACATTGTTCAGGTATAGTGCACTTAAAAATAGAGGGTGAATCCCTCAGGTTTCGGATGGTTGGACCATCCTGGTAGAATCTAGACTCGGAGTGGTTGGACCACTCGGTGAATGTGTGGATTTAGAAGAAACTACGTAGTGACTAAATTATAACATTCCAAATTCTATACCATGTTTCCAGCTGGTTCCAGAATCTGTTAAATGTATGTCTTGTCTGTTATCTGTGATCGATCATAAATTATATGTAGAGTCGACATTAGAAAAGCCTTTTGTATCTTTTTATTCTAATGCTTTTATGCTTTTTCCAGAATTAATTTAAATAAGGGTTAATAATTTAAAAGCTAAAATTTATAATTAGCACATATTTTGTTTTTAAGGTAATAAGATATCCTGTATACCTGTCTGTGGTTTTTATGATATATATTCTTGTTTTATTTTTTGTTCAAATTAATATGCTTAAAGTAACATTATAAGTAACGCACCTCCTTATGGAGTAATCAAGGTCAGATATATCCGTTAACCATGTGGGTACATAGAACATGAACAGAGGAGGATATTAAAAAAGCTACTGAGCATGTTAAAAATCCAAAAGAGGATCCCCAACGGTTTGAGACTGATATCCGAGGGCTCTGTACAAGTTACCGATTAAATGGTGAAGAAATAGAAAGAGCGTGTCGAAGGGTTTTGGGATCAGATTGGAGTTCAGTAGAACGAAGTTGGAATGGGTACGATAATGTGGGGCAACCACTCCCATGGGGTCATGTTGATCTAATTAACCGTTTAAACACTTTCATAACTGCTTGTACGACCAGATGGGCTCGTAGAACAAATTGGATGGAGATAAATAGATGTACACAGAAGGATGGGGAGGATGTGGATCAATATTTTTATCGGCTGAAAAAGGTCTTTGATATCTATAGTGGTTTAACCCCACCTCCCGATCCAGATCCAAATTCTGCTTATGAGCAGCAATTAAAAATGTGTTTGTGTCTGGGACGCGTAAAGAGATAAATGCGAATGTCAGTTAACATATGGTTAACCTCTGTACTGCGACGTTGAATGATGTGTTGGAATATGTTAAGCATTCTGAAAAGTGGCACAAAGAATGGGAGAAAAAGAAAGTGAGAGTAATGTTAGCAGGAGAGGTGTATGAAGGAATGTTGTATGAAGGAATGTTGACAGGGAATAACAAAAGAGTGAGAGAGAGATTTCGAGGTCGTACCGAGGTAGAAGAGGTAGAGGTGATAGATGGTCACAAGGATGTTATAATTGTGGAAAGGAAGGTCATTGGGCAAAAGAGTGTCCCGAGCCAGACAAGAGAAAGCAGAATTCCCCAGAACAATGACTAATACAGGAAAAAGAGACATTGGATCTCAGTAATGTTCATGATGTGTTGTTATTGTCAAACTTGCCTGAAATTGATTTAATTGTAAATAACAAACGTGTAACATTTTTGGTTGATTCAGGGGCTTCGCGAACCCTATTGAATCATCCCACCTGCACGGGCATACAGAAAGGGACTGGTAAAATTCACATAAAGGGAGTAAATGGGAGGACACATACCGAAAGCTTATCTGTCCCCCTTCAAATACAACATCCAGAGTCTGGAAAAATAATTACCGCCAGTGTAATATTATCTGAGGTATGTCCCGTAAATCTTCTAGGAAGAGATCTGATTAGAGAGTTGGGAGTGCACATTGCACCCGTGGGAGACAAGTTTGATGTTACAGTGGGGGGAAGAAGAAATAACTATCAAGGACGGCATGATCATTACTACTATGCTTTAAACATAGATTTTACTGAAAATAAGGGAAATATAATACAGGCTTTAGAACTTGTACATAAAACATTCGAGATCTGTGATCATTTACAAGTTCAGCATTCAAATGATTTTCATTGTACAATGTATGTTAAGAAAACAGCAGGAGGAGACGAGTATTATGAATCTAAAAAGATGAACAAAGTACTGTAATACAGACAGAATACTTTTACTGGACAAAGGACAGGGGGCATTATCTGGTATATTAACACCCCGAATAACCACACTTTTTGTCTCTGAATAACCACACTTTTTGTCTCTGAATAACCACACATTTGTCTCTGTGTAAACAGCAAACTGATCAGTAGAAGTCTGTGGGAGATATGGTGTTGCGATGTGAGATTAATCACTCGTGGAAAAGAGATATTCAATGCAATACTGAAGTAAGAGAGGTAAATTATCTAATCATTTATTAGCCCAGGCGGCTGAGTTAACGGCTCTCATAGAGGCATGCAAATGGGCAGTAGACAAACGGGTAAATATCTATACCGACAGTCAATATGTATTTTCTACTATACATGTGTTTGCACAACAATGGAAAAAAAAAAGGTATGATTACCTCCACAGGGAAACCAATAAATCATAAAGCCCTGATTGAAGAACTATTAACAGTTATAAATCTACCAAAGGAAGTAGCTGTAATAAAGTGTGCAGCCCATACCAACAGCAAGGATCCTGTAGCATTAGGCAATAACTGTGCAGATATTGAAGCAAAAAGAATTGCTCAAGAGATGTTTGCCATAATCACTAACGAGATACAAATTAATCACCAGGTTCTGTATGATATGCAGCAGGCTGCCCCTATGTCTGAAAAACGATATTGGTGGTCTAAAAAAGCGACTCTATGTAACAAAATGTTTCACATTAACAACAAACCAATATTGCCGAAATCATTATTTCGCTTTGCAGCCTTATTGAGTCATGGGCTGAGCCATGTCTCAACAGGAGGGATGGTAATAGATAGATAGATAAGGTGTTCCAAAATTACTCTAAAAAAAAAAAAAAAATTTGTGTGCTAATTGTCTTCATGATAAAAGAAATCATTCCTAGATTTGGAACACCAGAAAGAATATACAGTCATTTTGTCAATCAACTAATCTCCAGATTTGCACAAGTATTTGGTATACAATTAAAGAATCATTGTGCCTATCATCCTCAGTCAGCAGGGTTGGTAGAAAGAAACAATGGAACAATAAATAATAAATTAAAAAAGACCATGGCAGAAACCGGGAATTGGGTTTCTTGCCTACCTATGGTAAAATTGAGTATGCGTATTACACCCAACAAGCAAGGTCTCACCCCATTTGAAGTAATGTACGGGAGACCCTATAGTTTGCCGCAGATAAAGGTAAAAGAGGCAAGTAATGAAAAAGAATTAACCCTAGCAGAATATATGGCAAAAATGTTGAACACCAGATCAATACAAACTGTTAATTCTCTTCCAGAAGCACAAGAGCCAATTCCTGAGAAATTGAGTGTTGGAGATTGGGTACTAATAAGGATAATCAAATGAAAGAATTGGTCATCACCGAGGTGGGAAGGATCGTACCAAGTACTACTAACCACCCCCACGGCATGTAAGATAGCTGAGAGGAGTTGTTGGATACATCAGTCGCACTGTAAGAAGGTAACACCACTTGCTGGTAGTCACTCATTAAGTCTGGGTACAAAGGGGGGTCCAGACGATAGGTTGGACTCGTCTCAAGCCAGTGAAGAAATCCATTCCCCAAACCCTGAGTTGACGGCCAGGTAGGATGAAGGGGTGGTGCCTGCTTATAGTTTATTGGGTAGTGACTGATGCTATTCCTTTTTTTATTAAAAAGACTGAGTGGAATGAGAACAAGAAAGTGACCAAGTGGGAAGATACCAAAGCACAAAATCTGACTTTTTCACCAGCAGGAGATAGTTCTATTGAAATTGATCTGTATAAACTGATTAATTGTAAAAATATTGAGCAAACAAGAAACTATGCTAAGTCCGATGTATATGTATGCTGGATGCCCGAAAGGCCCCCTAAAAGACAAAGCATAACATCATGTCTTGGATGGGATTATGCTATGTGGACAACAGCTAGTTACGATTGGGGATATGATATACCCGGGGCAAGAGCAAGTAGAATCAAAACAAGATTTTCTGTGAAAAGACTACGATCCGAATGTACAACCTTTAATAACTGTAATAAATTGTTATTTACTTTAAAGAAACCTATGAAGACGGATGAAAGACTATATACTATAGGTGTGTGGGTTTCCGGTAGAGACCCGCAGGGAACTTTCTTTTTGTCTTTTTCAGAAAATAAGGTCCAAGCAGAAAAAGAGTCTCAGATCCAGGAACAAAAACATATCGAGGAAATTGAGACAGGGATAATTCGGTATACCAATTTGAGTTCTATTGATCAAATTGCCCTGGAAGCAGGATTTCATGGAGATAACGTTTGGTTGGAATGGCTTCAATTTACTGTAAAAAGTCTAAACAAAGAGAATTGTATAGTCTGCGCAGAAGCCCGTCCGCAGTTGGCTACGGTGCCATTTCCATTAACAGAAGAGAATGATCCAGTCGGATTTGACTGCATAATAAAGCTCTTTGATGAGACTTATGCCCCACCTGGAAATGGAACTTGTCATACATTAGACTTGTTGTTTCCCAAGGTTAAAAGGGCTCAATTACCTCCAACAGTGCAAATATATGAGGGAAATTACACCTGTATGAAACTTCAGGGTGATAGCAGCTATTTCGATTATAAAGATTTGTCTAATTCACTATGTGTCGAGACTTTCTCCACAGGACTGCGACAGCCAACCCAGATGAGAGCAGATATTTGGTGGTTATGTGGAGACCGGAAAATAAGACCTTTTATCGATCCCAGAGGAAAAGGAAAATGTGCTGTAATACAGCTCATTGTACCTTTAAATTTGTTGACCTCACGGAAGGAACCAACCTCAAGGCCGAAAAGATCAATACAACCACAAGGATCGTTTGATGATCGAATATATATTGATGAAATTGGAATACCACGAGGAGTTCCAAATGAGTTCAAAGCCCGAAACCAAATTGCTGCAGGTTTCGAATCAATCATTTTCTGGTGGAGTACAATAGCAAAAAATGTGGACTGGATAAACTACATCTATTATAATCAACAGCGGTTTGTGAATTATACTCGAGATGCTATTAAAGGAATACATGAGCAACTGGATGCGACCTCCCTTATGGCCTGGCAGAATCGAATGGCCTTGGACATGCTATTGGCCGAGAAAGGGGGCGTGTGCAAGATGTTCGGGAACCAATGCTGCACCTTCATACCAAATAATACCGCCCCTGATGGGAGCATCACCAAAGCCCTCGAAGGACTAACATCCTTGTCAAATGAACTTGCCGAGAATGCAGGAATACATAATGTGTTCACCTCTTGGTTAGAAGGATGGTTCGGGCGATGGTCGGGAATGATAATGTCCGGAATAATTACTATCACTATAGTAGCCGCAGTATTGATATTCGGAGGATGCTGTTTTATTCCATGTTGCCGAGGACTTTTGAATAAGACAATTGATAAAGCTGTAAATCAGACTATGTACTCCCTGATCGACAAAGAAGAATGTGATCAATTATTAAGAGTATCTGAGACTCTACATATTAATGACGTTGTTGATATGAAAGATAAATTATCAGTGTTAATGACCGATACTGAAGATGAAGAGTCTGATATTTAATAATATTTTGATAAACAGGAGGGAAATGTTGGAAAAATACTTATGTTATCGAAAATATTATTTGCTTACATATAAGGAAGTAGAAAATGTCATGTCCATGATATATGCACCAGTCCCCGCCAACACGCTTCCTCTATAATATTCTATATATATATATAGAATAAAAGGTCAAGTCTGGGCCATTTTTAATTATGCAGCTTAATAGGTGTAACCTGCTTGAAAAGTAACCAATCATAATAATGCATGCTATTAGAAGTAGATAAGATGCTATATAAACCATGTAATTCAAACATGTAATCAGACAACGCTTCGACTTTTGTGTGTTGTGTGCCTTGTCTCGATTATGCGCATGATCTAATTAAAGGAAACTCTTTCTGAGGAGAATTCGACCATTATTTCAACCAACAAAAGGGTACATTTCTGTTTAGTAGGAATAATATGTTCCGATTAACCGTCTTTTCCGCCAGGATCCGTGCCGGGGTTGTGACGCACGGCAGATTTTAGTTGATAATTCATCTGCGAGGATTTGAAGGACTCGTGCCAGGAAATTTAACCATCTGCGGGTCGACGCACGCAGAGCAAATAGTGCCCAGGACTCACGCAGCGCCGCGGCGGACTTTAAATATTTTAAGTGCTAAATCTTTTTTTTTTTTTTTTTTACCAAAAAGAAAACAAATTTTTTTTATTTTTTGTCTTTGTATTTTTTGTTTGATGCATTGTATATTTATTTGTCTTTGTATTAAACATATTGTTTTTACATTTATCCAAGCGCTGTCTCTTCAGTTTATGGATAAAGCCGTCTTGAATTGTTTGAATATTAAAATAAATGTATAGCCCACCTTATTATTATTATTTTTATTATTAAACTCACTTTATCTGCAGACCTGGAGCCGCCGTCGCTGTCAGTCATGTGATATTTTGGGTGATTTTCCCGACTCAAACTCCACACTGAGCTGATGCTTTATGGCGATGCTAATGAAGTCCGTTCCTCCATAGACTTTCATTAGTCAGAGAGTCCCTGGGTGATTAAGACCGAGCCATTCTATTGTTCCCCACAGGCAGTATGATAAGGAGTCGAGGGGTTTAGTAGATCGGGGATCAGATAACAGAGCGAGAATCATACAAACGGCTGATATGGAGCTGCCTGAAAATCCCTATTTTGACCCAAAATACATTTCAATCCCCCACGAAATTCTCTTGGTTAATTAGAAACTCATTGCCCAATTCCCGTGTTACTTTTTTATTATAATTTAATATATTCTGCCATTTACAGCAGCGATACTCAGATAAACATTGAAAATGAGACAATTCATGGTGCTTTCGAGGCATGCGGAACCAAACAACAAACTTTCACCTCAAAACGTTCCTACAGGTCACAAGAACAACGAGAGAGACAATTTCACCCGAAAAATGGAAAATTAAGGAAATAAAATTCACTAGTTTTCAAGATATTGAAAGTTCAATTCCCCGTTGGGCACAGTGGGCACTCCTTGAAAACTTTTTGTTTTTATTATTTTCTTTTCCAAAATAAAAACGTTATAAAGATTATTTTTAAAAAAAGTAAAATTGTTAAATAAAACAGTCAATGGGGAGGGGGCAAGGGGCATGCTGGGATACAGCATCGTCTTCAGAAGTAATAAATTAATATGTTAATAAATTGCTATTTTTTAATGCTATAATAATATATATTGCTATTATTGTCTAGTAGGTATAAATTTGCATGCGCGGTCACAAGGGGTAAAACAGAAGATAATTTCTATAACGTTTAAAGGCCCGCTTAGATAAAACATTACTTTTATTAATTCAATTTAATTTATGCTAATCAACATACATAACTTAGCAGATCTGTCCCTGTATTCTTTCCCTCGGAGATTAAATAAGAAAAACAATAGAGAAGCTTTTAAAAAGTTTTTTTTTTTTTTGCTGTTTTTATGGCATCAGCCAATCAGTGCCTGCTTCTGCGTCCACATGATAATTAAGTGTTCCCTGCAAAATTATGAGTGGGACAAAACTTGATTAGAGAATTATTTCTCTAGCGGTGAATGCAGTTCTATAATCATTAAATTCAGCAGAGTAGGCGGAACAGCAGCTTTAATGTATGAACTGCTTAACCTCAGGAATAGCAGTGACACGTATGTTCACAGGGGTCCCGTACCACGTATATTAAGGGGGTCCCGTGACACGTATATTCAGGGGGTCCTGTGACACATATGTTTGCGGGGTTCCGTGACACGTATGCTCGTGGCGTTCCGTGACATGTATATTAAGGGGGTCCCATGACACGTGTATTCAGGGGGTCCCGTGACACGTATGTTCGGCAGGTCCCGTGACACGCATGTTCGGCAGGTCCCGTGACATGTTTTTTTTGTCCATGAAGGCACCTTCGTATAATCCGATCATTTTCAGAGATTGATGAGGTTTCTGGATTTTTCTCAGAGTGCCGTGGAAGCTTCCACACTTTCCGCGTCTTGTTCTGATGATTTTTTCCGGGGGTCTTGCTGCGGCGCGGAGGACGGCTCCGCCGCGTATATTTGGCAACCAAACGGCAAATCATTCCTGCGGCAGAGAAAAAAAAGGAAGTCACCCAAAGTTATACTTTTTATTTTATTAAAAAAAAACTACAATTATGATATTTTTTCTGGTTTGAGAAACAAAATCCAAAAAAAAATCCCCCCCCCCCAAAAAATCCAAAAGTTTTTTTCCTCTCATTTCGCTGCCGTTTCACCCGTTTATTTCCTTTCTAATTTCTTCTCTGGTTTAATCCCCCAATTTCTTATGGGGCAAATAAAGTTACCCCTCCAGTCTCTGCCTTCTGCAATAAATACTCGGGGATGTAATGGGGCGGAGCTAGTTTTTAGCCACACCCACTCCATTTATACCCCCCCAAAACCGCTGTTTTGCATAACCTACCAGAAATCTGGCTAAATTAACCCATTTTACAAACCCCAATCCTGCTACATTTCAGCAAGTTATAAAAGTATTATTTTTTTTCGGGTCTATTTCAGGAGAAATGTAGCTTCTGCATTAACTACGGCAAAATTCAAAATAAAAAGTTAATGCCGGTTGCTATGGTGATAACTTCAGATTTAGCTCCTTTTTTCCTCTCATCGCTCTTGTTGATAGGGGGGGGGCGACGTCTCCCTCCGTGCCGAGCACAAATGATGTCATTTTTAAGAAGGATCACAGATGGTCATTTAAATAATCTAAAGCCGCCCCGGGATTTATTGCGGGCGCCAAAGAGCTCTTTGGTGGAAGACATTTTTTTATATAACGAGATAAGTGGAGAAGAGCGGTCTGGAGATTCCCCCTCCGCAGGACTCAAAGGGTTAATGGACCAAATCCAGAATCCGTGCAAAAATCACCAGCAGGCGATTGACAATATTTACCCAGAAATATGGTTTTTATTCTCCATAAAAGCAAAAAAAGTGATAAAAATAAATTTTTTTAAGGAATTTTAGGGGGGGGGCAGGATCTGGAAGAAAAAGGTGTCTGAGAGTCTTAGGAGTTGTAGTTCATTTTATCAATTTGGTTAATTGTTGTAGATTCTGAGATTTTAACTATGATTAAAAAAATGGCGGCCAGCACTGGGCTACCCAATCTGGCTGGCTGAGAGTCATAGGACAGGAGCTCTACAATGTAGACTCTCAATTTCCAGTAAATCCTAGATATTTTGGTGGGAATATTTTAATTTTACAAAAAAATCTAAAAAAATATAAATAAAAATATACTTTTTTCCTGCATATGGTTAAAAATAAACAAATAAATAAAGCATCCAACCCTTAAAATCACAAAATTAATTATTTTGCTAAACGATTATTTTTATTCATTTTTTTAGATTTTTAGAAAAATGCATTAAATAATTAGGCTTTTTTTTGCCCCCTGAGAACGGGAAACTAAAGCTGCATTTCTGTAACTTTCTCATTAAACATAAATTAATTGAACGCGAACATTTATACCGAAGAACAAACGAACAAAACATGAATGAATAAACCTCTCGGAGCCGTGTGTGTCGGAATGCGGGAAGGCTGAGGTAGGAGGGGCATCCAGGCAAAAGAAGGAGGGGCCAGGCAGGGAACAGGACTGGCGTTCTTCAGGCAACATGACCAAAGGATTGTTTGAGAGGCAAAGCTGTGCAAACAAAACACACACAAGGGGCAAAAGATTATGAGCATCGGGGGAACTTCTTTTAAAAAATAATTTATTGCTGCAAGAAAAAAACTGAATAAAACATTAACATTTCTCATAGATTCTGAATATTAAAAAAGCTCTTTAATTGGCTTAATCGGTCGTCGGTCTCGTCTTAGATTCAGGAGCCGTATGTCTATCCCATGCATGTTTAATACCCTCACTGCATTACCCTCTACCACTTCTGCTGGGAGGCTGATCTACCTACCTACCACCATAACAGTCTTCTATGGAGCTACTTATCTCCCGCTTCATCCTGCAGATCCTTCGCTACATTTGGGAACATGACGCAGTAGTAGATACAGGTCTGCAGGACCCGTTGTAATTTAGGACCTGCTCTCAACAGGGCCCCCTCTTGGCCTCTCATGAAAGACTTGGATGAGCTGGAAAAAAATGCAGCTTTTTCCACTGACATTTTATAAAATCATCTTTTTTAAAATATTTAAATCTCGTGCCTTTATAATAAAAAACATATATTTTTTATCATTAATATTTTTAAATTAAATGCCGACTTGTCCTTTTTTCCCCTTTTTTTAGGGATTAGCGCTTCTATAAAACAGATATTTAGTTCCTTAACGACCTTGAGA
Organism: Spea hammondii; assembly: GCA_029215755.1. Taxonomy (NCBI): domain Eukaryota; kingdom Metazoa; phylum Chordata; class Amphibia; order Anura; family Pelobatidae; genus Spea; species Spea hammondii. The sequence goes on from JARDYJ010000006.1 coordinate 10,099,245, forward strand.
AACATTCCGTTTTATCTGGGCACAGATAAGAAGTCAGCCAATTAACGGACTGACGCAGTCAGTTTACGCGTTATTTTCCAAAATACTGGGGAGGAAAAACATTTGTTGGGATCGCGGACGCGGCTTTTCTGCCAAAAATACATTCTCTGGAGAGTTAATTAGATGATAATCTAAATAAAAAACCTGGAAATTGAACAGTCTGGGAACAGTTTAATTTGGAGACGCGGAGAAGGATTTCTGTTTCCAATCTACAAACAAATCATTTATTCTTGTAAATAATCCGCAGATTTCCAGATATTTGGAACAAATTCTGCTGTTAAAGATAATTTGTGGCTCCCAACATTCATCGTCTAAACAGACGGCGCTGGATGTTATCAAACGAATACAAAAAAAAAATAGGCATTGGTGCCTATTCTAGCTGAACACAACTCTCATCACTCTCAGCTTTATGAGATTGGGAAACCCAGAAATAGACAATGGCCTTTATGTATTTTTATATGTATGAAAAAGAGAATTAGGGAAATTCTTTTATACTTTACTGAGAGGCTGATCGATAAGTAGAACAGCCTCCCAGCAGAGGTGGTAGAGGGTAATACAGTGAGGGAATTAAACATGCATGGGATAGACATACGGCTCCTGAATCTAAGACGAGACCAACGACGCACACAATAAGGAGGACAAGGTCAGGGCAGGGTGCAGCACTAAGGACAAAGTTAGTTTTGAAGAAAACAGAAAGAATGAGGTCAGAAGACAAGAAGGGGGTTGGAGAAACGATATTACACAGCGAGGCCGTATAAAGTAAAATATAAACCCCTAAAAAGGAAGCTAAAATCACTCAACGAGATTACACTCGATAAAGGAATACGAAGCCGCACTCCATTCATTCTCCAGAAATAGCACTTTTTTTTTTCTGCTTCTTTCCTATTTATCTCCAGAATTGGTAAATCCAAAGAGCGGAAGCAGGAAGGCGGCATCGCGGCGGGAGCTACCTGGGAAGCAGGCGCAGGCGACGTGGATCTGTGGTCTCCGTCCGCCTTGGTTTCTTGTTCTCCGGCGGGCAGAAGAAAAGCCGGGCTGGGACTCGAGTGCCTCTGCCGTCTCATGAACGGGAAGACTCTGTTCCGGGCAACAAAACGAGACACTTCAGAAACTTCTGCGTAACAACGAAAAAATAAACGCTCTGAGCTCTACTGATTCCTACGGAAGAGAGGAGAACGTTATAGAATCCTTACATTAAGAAACATTCTCAAGGAGGTCAGGGGGTTAGAAGGTCCCGATTGACGCCAAACCCACCCAACTAAAGAGCCTTCTGAATTCTCCCGGGAGGCTAGAACTTTAATTATTGGTTTTTTTTCTGGAAAATTCGGGATTCCAAGGTCACTCCCGACGACTCGAAGACAAGACGATGGCAAACGGACTGTGATGTCAAAATATGTCTGCGATTTCATTTAATGAAACTAAACCCCCTTGGAAAAGCACCAAGGATCTAACTTTGAAGCCACAATGTATCCACACATCTCCAGCCATCGAGAGCCGCGCGGCCTTTAGTGAAGACCAAGAAATGTCCTTAAATGGATTAAAAAATCCGCAGGATAATTCATTTCATATTGACGTCAATTTGAATTTTCTTCCATCGATGGAAAGATTTCGAGCAGGACGTTACAAACCCTTTCTTGGTCTCCGGGGGGATGAAGGCTTGGCCCAGGAGACTCTTGTACATGTCGGACTTCAAGTATCTCGGATACGAATCCTGGAATATAAAAACATTAAAAAAAAAAACCCATCAAAGTGTTAAAGATCCCATGCCCAAATTTCATGCCCCTCCCAATTCTATCCAATCCCCGCCCACAGTCATTTTATGCCACGCCCCATTCCTTCTTCACCGACTGACCTTCTTCATCAGCATGTAGATGTGCATCTGGGCGTCTTCTAACACGAAGCGATGAGGGGTTTTAATATTCTCTAAGGTCTTTTCCATGGTCTTGCTGTCGATGTTTACCCAGCGGACGGCCCCCGGAGCCAAAAACTGCCTGTTTTTAGGGTAATGGCCCAAAAAAAAAAAAAAAGGTGAAACATAGTACCTGCCGGCAGATCGGCCCCATCCGGCCCCCGTCTAGTCGCCCGTTTCTCGGGCTGTAACGACTCAAACCTTAATCAGTCGTTGATTAAAACACCCCCCCCACCACCACAGCCATCGCGATCACAAAGATTAGACATCAAATCCTTGAGAATTTTAGCCTAAAAATACACGCAAAGTGGAAGAAATGGCACATGGAGGTTTTTGACGCCGTCTATCAATCATTCCCACCGGCCGTCTGTTTTTACGCCCTAACGTTCTCGTTCCCAATCTTCACCGTAGCAGACGTTAACTCGTGGGTTAAATCTCTGTATCCCGATTCTATCTCTCGCTGCGTTATTTATGTTTTTTGACCCCAAAATTTTATTATATATATAAAAAAAAAAAAGAATCACTCACTCGTACACGGACTGAACCGTGGAGGCCACCTTAGAAAGTTCTCCATAACGCAATTCTTCGCAGGCTTCCCAAAAGAGAAGATTCTCGGCTGGAACGGAGAGAAACGAGGTGAAGAAATAAGGGTTAAATCATGAGGTTAAATAACCACCCAAAAACACGGGGGCAGAAGTGAGTTCCACCCTCCGGAGGAAGCTCTCCAAGCGTTATTATGAAAACCTACCACTAAACTCCTTCTCCAGGAACTGCAGGAACTCCTTCCGTCCGCGGGGGTCGTTGAGTAACTCCATGAAATTGAAGGTCCAGCGGTCTACCCGGAGTTTGGTTGGCATGGGTACCCTGGAGATTATGGGAAAGGGCATTATATTAATATATTATTGAGCTCCGCTTGCGGTGTAGGAACGATGGGAAGCTCATATAACATTCCCTGTGTATATGATCAGTTCTAATGCTACTCACATGGATGCAGTCATAGACCAGTACATGACATCATCCGTGATCCAGGGGTTACTGGGGAGACAGCCGGACATGATGGGATCATGGGGTAGGTACTGCTCGCTAAATTTCAGGAACCTGCAATGAGTGTATGATTAGACCAGACGCAGAGGGGCAGCTGCCAAGCCTGGCGTTAGCTAAAGCCAAATACCTCAAGACAATGTACCCCCCCCCCCCTCCCCAAGTGGCAACAGATAACTGAATTCTGATGAGACTTTCTCACCATGACACAAAGAACTCCATAGAAAGATCGACGAATACTCATGGAGATTCTGCATGAACACATGAATGCACTTCACGAAAACATTCACGCCACGGAGAGGTAAACAAATGGTAAATAATTTAATCAATTACTTAGAGGGTGGTAGATAAGTGGAACAGCCTCCCGGCAGAAGTGGTAGAGGGTAATACAGTGAGGGGATTAAACACGCATGGTATAGACATACTGCTCCTGAATCTAAGACGAGACCAACGACTGATTAAGGTTTGAGTCGTTACAGCAGGAGAAACGGGCGACTAGACGGGGGCCGCCGGGGGCCGATCTTCCGGCAGGTTCTATTTAAGACGTGTATGAGATCGTGATGAACAGCTCCCAGGTGATGCCATTTAAATTCCGCAGAGACATGATACTGTATCCTAATAATATAAGTATACGGCTTCCAATCACTCACCCCTCCAGGCAGATGGAGGATTTCACCCGCGTCCTCGTCATGGCTTTCTTCAAATATTCCGCCTTGGCAAAAAAAAAGATGGAAATCCAGGAATTAGATCACCTCCCGTCCTGGTCTGTTTTGCAATTTGTTTTATTTAATTTATACCGCAGATGATTCCGCCTTCATATCTTTACTGCTAAATGATTGCTTATTATGAAAAAAAAAAAATTCCTTTCCAAATGCATTTATTTCTAACGTATTTATTGAGAGACTTCAGGTGCCGTTTTATAATCCGCAAATTATTTGACAATTACATCCTTACCTCCTTTCTGTAATAATCCGCATTCTTTCCCTACAAAAAAAAAAAATGAAAAAGGTTTCCGTGAGGAGCTCGGCGCAGAACAGATAAATGTCCCATTTCTGCGGATTCTGGGTTTAGAATTTGGAATATTATGTACAACGGCCACTGGATTTGGCTTAAAACTCTTGTTTCTTTTGATTTGAAGATAGGGGGGGACCAAAAGGTTATCTAAATTATCATTCATAACTCTCAGCTTAGTTATTGTTTCCTATAAGGTAACAGAATAATGTAACAGTAGTACTTACAAGCTGCATCTGACCCGCGTAACAGCTCCCTCGGTCAGGCCCCCGGTCCATCACGTTTAAACATCCAGGCTGCAGAAATGTTTTAAAAAGCAACAAAGTTATTTTTGGCTCAGACAAGCTGTTTGGGGGTAATGATGGCTCAGACAAGCTGTTTGGGGGTAATGATGGCTCAGACAAGCTGTTTGGGGGTAATGATGGCTCAGACAAGCTATTAGTGGGCAAAGATGGCACAGGCAGAGTGTTTGGGGATTAGGTAGCGATGAGCTTCTTGGGGGACAAAGGTGGCACCTACAAGTTGCTTGAGGGCAAAAGTGGCACTGTGGGTCATGTTCCTTGGTGAAGTTGGTAGCCCCGGGACAATTTTCACACCAGTGCATTGGGGTTTTTTGGTTTTTTTTTCCATGGGACTCCCCCTTTAACATTCTGTACAGTAGGGGTCTGGAGCTGAGAATCTATTAGAAGACTCAGGAATCTGAATAGTTGGAATCTTTTGATTCTTTGTATCTTTTAGTGTGTAGAGGATACAATGTTATTCGCGCTATATATAGATATAAGATAAATACATATGAAAATAATAACACAGCGCCATGGAATCTGGTGGCGCTATATGAAATTAATGAAAATAATAATAATAATAATAATAATAATAATAATAATAATTATTATTATTATTATTATTCTCATGTCCCATGATGATAAATTAGATATTTTTTTAATATGTAAAAAATTGGGGGTTTTTTGGCCGTGATCTCTTATTCTGAAGACGACCCGGATCAGAGGCGTTTCTTCTGCGTCTCCCAAATCCTTTCTTATTAAGTCGGCGGTTAAAATGCATTTTCTTTTGGTTTTTTTCCAAGCAAAGTCGGCTAAATTTAGTCCGATAAAGAATAGATCCCACCAGCACGCTTTCTAATTATACATTTCTTGCAAGAACTCGTGAACGGCTTCAACAAATTTCTCTCCGAGCATCGAGCGCTCGGCGAAAGTCTCTTCAATGATATAAAAAAAAAAAGAAAAAATCTAAAGATGCTTTAAAGGAACATGAATCGGGAGTTAAAAGCAACAGAAAGGTCGTCGGCTGCCCTTGATTTCCCAGTGACCCTTCCCTGCTGCTGGGATCATAAATGTAGCTTATAAAGACAGTCCCTGCATGAAAGGCAAGCGTGGGAGAAACAAGGGCTGATGCTCCCTGGGGAGAGACAGTGTGTGCGTGTATGTGTGCGTGTGTGTGATGCAACCATTGACAGTATGCTTTATATGAATAGCAGTAAGGGTTAAAAAGAAATTGCCCAGGCATCAACTACCCTTGGCACTTTGTAACATATGCCACGTGTAAATTACATTTATTCTTCGGGGATTAATAAAAAATAAAAATAAATAAATAATAAAATTATATATATATATATATATATATATATATATATAAAAAAGGCTAAGTTTGTGTCAGGCACACTTTTAACACTAGGGGGCAGCACTGTAGTTCATATTAGACATATGTGAATGGGCCAAAAAACGATTCTTTGTGCAAACTTTGTGCAGCCAATGGGAGATGGAATCCTGCCCATGCTTGACTCTCATTGGCTGCTCTAGTTTGGAACGCTGATATGTAAATCCGATAAGTAGATATAAAAGAACAAAATTCTAAAGTGGAATTATGAGAACGCGAGGATTTCCGCGCCGTTCCTGGTCATTTCCTAACTCACCGACGGCCTGCTGACGAGCCAATACGCCTGCTCCTGGCATTCGATCACGATGCGGTCGCCTTTCCGTCTTTGCTTGGCTGCCCTGTCGAGAAGACAAAATCCGAGAAAAAAAAATAAATAGAAAAAATTACAAATATTAAACGAGATCCTGAAAACCTACAATTTTAGAGGATTTCATTCCCTCTGTATATTAGCCTCTACCACTTCTGCTGGGAGGCTGTTCCACGTATCTACCACCTTCTAAGTCAAAGGACGTAATTTTTTTATAAAACACATATTTTAAACTTTAAAACACCTTTAAGCTAACGGACACAACACCTCACAATGCATTATTAAAAACTCTATTTTTTTAAAAAAATATATTTTTTAATTTAAATTTTTGTAAATAATTATTTTCCATTTTTAAGGGAATGCGAAGATTTAGTGCTTCTAGCTCTGAGGATTTTAATAATTTTATACAGCGTCGTTTTGCACGCGCTCGGTAAAATCCATGGGAATATTTTAAGACATCTTTGAATTTTTTATGACGCATGCAGATAAATAGTTAATGTGTGCTTTCCGGATTAAGCAAAGTGGGTGACCGCTTTATTTATTTATAGAAATGTAAAATATTTTTTAAAAATTAAGGTTAGGACCTAGAAGCTTCTAATGTGGATACCGTATATGTATTTTTTACTTAGTGAGCATTTTGGATAATTAATATTAAATTATAAACGCAGACGATGACATAATAACCGGTTATACCAGAATACTGGTTTCTGTTCCGCCAACTGGAAGAAACAACATACTGGTATTACCCCCCCCCCCCATAGCCTTATAAAAAAAATATTATGAAATGATAGAAAATAGTACATTTTAGTCTTTAACAGACTTTCCTTAGTCAGAGAGTCCGATTGGGTGATCAAGACTGAGCCGTTCTATTGTTCCCCACAAGGCAGTATGATAAGGAGTCGGGGGGTTTAGTAGATCGGGGATCAGATAACAGAGCGAGAATCATACAAACGGCTGATATGCAGCTGCCTGAAAAGATTTATATTATTGATATTTATAAAAACATATTTTTGATTTGATAAAAAAGATTGTAAAAATATATATATTATTTTTATATCCAGATCACCCTAACACACATATACACAATCACACATAAACACGTACACACACACACACACACATACACACACACACACATACACAATCACACATAAACTCGTACACACACACATACACACACATACACATATACATACACACACACACACATACACACACACACATACACACTTACACAATCACACATAAACACGTACACACACACATACACATATACATACACACACACAGACACACACACACACACACACACACACATACACATATACATACACATACACAATCACACACACACACACTTACACAATTACACATAAACACGTACACACACACATATACATACATACACACACACATAGACAATCACACATACACATATACATACACATACACAATCACACACACACACACATACATACACAATCACATACACAATCACACACACATATACATACACACACACATAGACAATCACACATACACATACACAATCACACACACACACACACAAACACAATCACACATAAACACGTACACACACACATACACAATCACACATAAACACGTACACACACACACATACACAATCACACATAAACACGTACACACACACACATATACACACCCACACACAATCACACATACACACATATACATTCACACACACATAGTTTCATGTATATTTTATTAATACAGTCTCGTGTCAGTAATTCTTGCGTATTTAATATTTTAAATCCGATATTTTTATCCATTTATTTTAATCAGCTATTTGATTTTTAAGAGAAGCGCTGAAGTGGCAGCTTCCTGATTCCGCCGAGTATCAAATTCCCCGGGAAACTTTCAGCAACTCAGCAAAGTCTTTGAGAAACTTTCTGTGATACCCACCGGGACCAAAGCAGCCGGGACCCCGGCGGGGGGGGTGTAATATATTTAAAGCCTGAATTTCGGGTCTACCCCTAGGCAGCACACGGGGTCCCATAGAGTTTCGGCATCAGGTGTCGACTAAACTGAATGACACCAAAAAAACATGGATGGATATTGAATATAAATTAACTGTAATAATGCAGACGGATCCGCAGAGGAAGAGAGGAGGAGAAACGTTTCCCTCTCCATGAATCGCTCTTCGTTATTCTGGCCTCCCCGAGTGTTTCCGCAAAAGGAAGGAGCAAAAGAGACAGACACTCCCCAGAGTCGCCCTTTTGGAGAAAAGCTCCGGGAGGCCTGGTTAACGGAGCGGAGAGTGAGGAGAAGCGGAAGAAGAAAGAAGACAGAAGAACAAGACGAAGCAAGAAGACGAGCAGCAAGAAAGGAGGCAAGGAGGCAGAAGCAGTCGGCGGAAAAGGTAGGGAGACATTGAGAGAGAATGAGTGAGAGAGCACTAAAGAGTGTGAGTGAGAGAGCACTAGATAGTGTGAGTGAGGTGAGTGACAACAAATTTAGTTTCCCAATATAAATAGCTCTCTGAATTTTATCTGAGCCATGGACCAAAAAACCCCCCAAAAATTTGTCGGAATCGTTTTTAATGGCAAATAACACATTTTTTTACTCAAGAAAACAACTGAGAAAAACTTTATTTATACCCCAACGCAAACGAACGACTCTTCTGTTACCTAAACGGATTCTCTTCCACAATTAAGGAAATCGATTAAAATAGCAGATAATTAAAGGAAGAAAACAACATTAGCGCTCGGATTCCTTGGAGACGCACGGCACGGATTGCTTATAGAATGATTAACGACGGGGCTCACACTCTGCTTAGAGAACGCGATAAATTACAATAAAGCCTCACCGTAGCTGCTCTCGCGCCTGCATGACCACGAAGTCCCACGTGTGGTTTATTCTTTTATGTAACTGGTTATAATTATCCTGGAAAATTAAAAATAGAAAAAGGATAAATTCCTTGCAGAGCTGCTTCGTTCTCTCAGTAACATTCTCAAACATTCTCGGTAACATTCTCAAACATTCTCGGTAACATTCTCAAACATTCTCGGTAACATTCTCAAACATTCTCCGACATTCTCAAACATTCTCCGACATTCTCAAACATTCTCATACATTCTCAAACATTCTCAGTAACATTCTCGGTAATATTCTCGGACATTCTCAAACATTCTCGGTAACATTCTCGAACATTCTCATACATTCTCAAACATTCACGGACATTCTCAAACATTCTCCGACATTCTCGGTAACATTCTCAAACATTCTCGGTAACATTCTCGAACATTCTCATACATTCTCAAACATTCACGGACATTCTCGATAACATTCTCTGACATTTTTTCTAATGACCCCAATTTGCCTGAGAAATCCATGCGTCTCATTGTTTAAGATGGTTTCACAGGGTTTGGCCCGGGGGGCCAAAGTGATTTATCTGTACAATATGTAGAATAACAATATATGGTGGTGTCTTGCGTAATGTTAGCATGTGACCTAGAACAAGACGTGGCTCACATGACCCTTTAATAGCGCGTGCAAACGTATCCGTCATATACAATGTAACAAGACTCCAGCGTTATGTGACCGGTGCAGTCCAGGGTCGGACTGGGGATGTCTTTATTACCCAAAGGTGCCATAAGTGACATATCTTAGGCCCTCCTAGGCGATCAGGCTCCTTGGTGTGCCGCTGTGGAGATCTTTGATCCCCATTGTACAGGGCTATGGAATGCGATGGCGCTATAAAGAGGGGAATCAGGGCAGGAGAGAGGGGATCAGGGGAGGAAAAAAGGGATAACCTTCTTTACCGGACCTAACCAGGATACAGCTAATAAGCAGACCTTACAAAGAGTCTGGTGGGTGGCTAAGATCCAGGCCCCCTACGTAGTTATGTCTAGAAGAAATATTTTAACAAACGAACCACGTGGTGGTTATGAAACCCGGTCATGGGAACGTTCTACGGAGCCGACACGCTGGGAGGTTTTCCTTTCCCATTTTTTGGGCTCTTTATCTCTGTCGTGTTTTGAAGAGACAGACTGTTTTTAGAGCGACACATTTACATGTCTTTGTTGGGCTCGGGAACATCTGGCTGCGGAGGAAAACAAACTTTGGAGACAGCTTTTCCTTGCGTCTGCAGGAAGCCCGTTTTATAACCTACTTAAAAAGGGAAATGAGGTGAAAAAGAGGGGGTTTATATATATTTTTTTGCATGGGTTTATTGCAGTGTTTTGGTTACAAGGTTTTTGGGTAATCGTTATAACGGGAAAGGGGCCAATGTCGGCAACCAATCAGAACGGATGCAGCTATGACATTGGGTGATGACATCATAACTCATCACTAGCAGCAAATAGCCATAGACGTAACAAATTGTGTGTTTTTTTTTGAAAATGCATTAATTTACCGTAGATAGGGGTAAGAACAGTTTACATATCGGGGTCCCCCATTATCAAATCAGAGTCTAGGGGCGCTGGCCAGTGGGACCCAATACTATTGTGCACTTCAGAAATAAATGCACGACTATTTATTGAAACATAGAACCTGCCGGCAGATCGGCCCCATTCGGCCCCCGTCTAGTCGCCCGTTTCTCCTGCTGTAACGTCTTAGATTCAGGAGCCGTATGTCTATCCCATGCATGTTTAATACCCTCACTGTATTACCCTCTACCACCACTGCTGGGAGGTGGTTCCATTCATCCACCCCCTCTCAGTCAAGTAAAACTTCCTTATATCACATGACATTACCTTTTCATGCTCCACCAGATCTCCTTGTTTTCGGATATTTTTCTTTGCAAGATAAATTGCTAAAAAAAAAAATGCAATTACTACGTGGTTAGACTGTGATAATATAATACAAATATATGAATAAATATTTTCACGGAGGCGTTAAGCGGTGGGATATTGGATGTTGCTGCGATCACAGAAGATGTAATTAGAATGTTTTAGTATTTGCATAATCATGGAAAAATAAACTATATAATCTGTAGAAGCAAAATAAAAGATAAAATAAAATCATGGAATATTTGAATAAAATACCCCCCCCACAAAACAAATCCTGATTCTAAAAGAGAAACTAACAAAATTTTTTTTAGAGCTGTATATGATTGATTTTGCTAAAAAAAGTTAATTGACCTTAAAGTGCGAAAGTCCGACCTTCATCCTACCTACCCTTACTATATAAAACATCATTTTCAGCAAATTTATCTAAATAAAGTTATCTGAAGTTAAAGGGGCCATATAAAAAGTACAGATCAAGCGTCCCTAATCCAGGCCAGTTTTTTTTGTAACCCCCCCCCTAATTCTAGGTTTCTGTTTTTAATGTAAAATTCCAAATAATCCTGCGGGGGGGGGTGTTAGTAATAATATATGTTATTGTATGAAAAATGGCAGAGATTATCCTGTAATCCCAGCCATTTGGAGACAGTAAGAGATCAAAGTCCTCGCGCTCACCATAATCGAGTTCCGTGGCCGGCCATTTATTCGTCGTCCAAAAATATGGAGTCTAGGGGGAGAAAAAAAATAATGTATTTTAATTTACGAGAAATTTAGCCAGATTAAAACTCACATGAGACGGGAAATCGGAAAAAGATTGCATCGACGGAGATCCCATTTCCAGGGACAAAACCGGCCAAAGACGTTTCCAGACCTTGCAGGTATCAGGTTAGCTTTTTCTATGTTACAAAATCCATTTAATCGGTTCCAAAACCCTTTTCCAAGGTCGAAATTATACACCATGTGACCTGCGGTGTCTAAATGGAGGGCCCTGATTTACCAGACATTTTTTTGCTAACTGTAGCCTCCTAAATCCACAATTTTTGTTGAGTCCCTCAAAAGGAGGATCTCTCGGTGGTTCTCACGTTCCCTTGATTCTAAATTTGCTTCTGCCTTTGGTCTCCGTGTTAAGGAAGTCCCTGTAGTTACCGTGAAGCATTTCTAACAACACTGCCATAAAGCAGTCTGCGCCGTAAGATTTAGCAGCAGTGGGCGGTTCCCAAATATCACATGATCACCAACAATGGAGACCTCCGGGTCTAGCAGATACAGTAACCATAATCTAATAACAGGGCATAAAGACGGACGAGGAGCCTGAGGAGCCTGAGTCAGCTGTAGGCACTCAAATATGGAAGACGTCTTAGCAAAGGAGTCTAAATAATTACCCCCCAACTAGGGGGTATCTGTAAATCTTCCACCTGCATGTGGATTATACACAAAATTCCACTTCCAATCCTTATCATTCTTAATGCCGTTCCAATGCTCTTTATCACAGATCACGAACCTCTAGAGATTCCTCCACAATGCTTTTTTACGAGAATCTTTCTTGGATCGCAATGCGTCGGGGAAGCAGAGCGGGGGAGGGGGGGGAGGCGAGGTTAATTTTTTATTACAAGGATATTATGCGACACAAATTGGGCAGACTGTGTATTTAAATCAATGTCTGGATGAGGTACGTTGATCTTGCTGTTTATGCCCCAAGAGAAGCAGCCATCCGCTCGGCGAGTTTATAGAATCCTTGACAGATTACAGTAATTAGAAAAGATAGAGATATTTATAGCCATATTGCTTCTAAAAAAAAACATATTTTTAATATATTTTTAATTTTTAAACATATTTTTTAATTAAAAAAAAGTCTGTTTACAACCAAAAATATTTTCACTAATATACATTTGCATTCCTGTTCACACTGCCCTGAAATGCAAATTAATTCCTTAAAAGGTAATAAAAGAACAGAGAGTGAGAGAGAGAGAGACAGAAGGAGTGACATTTCAGATCTATCCGGAAGCATTACACCTGTCTAGAGGTATTAATACTCAGACACGAATGCCCCCATACTGTCTCAATCCATTAAAATAAACAATAGTTATTTAGGATTGTTTCTTTATTCGGGAGGTCTTGGGCAGAGATCACAAATATTGTCATGAAGAAGTCTTTTTGGATTTGTGATAGCTTAAGAATGAAATGAACTATTGAGATCTGAGAGGTCCATCTAAGCGTTGTTGCCCTTAAAATCCCCCCCGCCCAGCTACGTGAACGGAAAGTGGGCTGTTGATGTGGACAGAGCCAGATGTGGCATCAGGAAAACCAAGACAAAGCTAGACAGGTTGTAGACACGGTGACATTATGTGGCGGGGCAGCACAATCTCGTGGAAGATGGTCCATGAAGTTGTGTTGCCCACCACTCTTAAAGTGTAACGTCAACATTTCTCCAATGATCGGTTTAGCTGTGTCTTGGCTTGGCCAAGAGTTGGGTCACGAGTCTCCAACGTTCTGTCTAGCTGTGTCTTGGTTAGGCTTTGGCCAAGAGTTGGGTCACGAGTCTCCAACGTTCTGTCTAGCTGTGTCTTGGTTGGGCTTTGGCCAAGAGTTGGGTCACGAGTCTGCAACGTTCTGTCTAGCTGTGTCTTGGTTAGGCTTTGGCCAAGAGTTGGGTCACGAGTCTGCAACGTTCTGTCTAGCTGTGTCTTGGTTAGGCTTTGGCCAAGAGTTGGGTCACGAGTCTCCAACGTTCTGTCTAGCTGTGTCTTGGTTAGGCTTTGGCCAAGAGTTGGGTCACGAGTCTGCAACGTTCTGTCTAGCTGTGTCTTGGTTAGGCTTTGGCCAAGAGTTGGGTCACGAGTCTCCAACGTTCTGTCTAGCTGTGTCTTGGTTAGGCTTTGGCCAAGAGTTGGGTCACGAGTCTGCAACGTTCTGTCTAGCTGTGTCTTGGTTAGGCTTTGGCCAAGAGTTGGGTCACGAGTCTCCAACGTTCTGTCTAGCTGTGTCTTGGTTAGGCTTTGGCCAAGAGTTGGGTCACGAGTCTGCAACGTTCTGTCTAGCTGTGTCTTGGTTAGGCTTTGGCCAAGAGTTGGGTCACGAGTCTGCAACGTTCTGTCTAGCTGTGTCTTGGTTAGGCTTTGGCCAAGAGTTGGGTCACGAGTCTGCAACGTTCTGTCTAGCTGTGTCTTGGTTAGGATTTGGCCAAGAGTTGGGTCACGAGTCTGCAACGTTCTGTCTAGCTGTGTCTTGGTTAGGCTTTGGCCAAGAGTTGGGTCACGAGTCTGCAACATTCCATCAGCTATGTCTTGGCTTGGTCAAGAGTTGGGTCATGAATGTGTTACTTAACACAATACTGCTACTTTTAATATTAGCTAGAGTGAAAACATATGGCTGGAGCACCTAGTGAAGCAAAAGCCTTCGGCTTCCTTCAGCTATTGCCACAGTTGGTAAAATATCTCTTGCACCTGCAGAACCTTGGAGACTCTCTTTGCCTCTCCCTCTCTCTCTCTTTCTCAGGTAGACATTTCCCGAGGGAATCTAACTCCATACTCCCCAGGGCCCGGCATTACCTGAAATCTGTAAGGGGAATCATCTGCTTTAAGAACGAGATTCCGTGGATCCTTCAGGGGGTAGATATAACCGTACTTAACAAGCAAATTCCCGAGGTGCAAGGACTCTAGGAGTGGAAACAGAATTAACTATAAATATACGAAAGCTGAGAACGAAATAAGACAACAGACTGGGATTATCCGCCTCGGTCCAAGGTGGATTCCAGCCACACAAAATATTTAACCATCAAAAAATTCTATACGTGATGTCAACATTTATTTAAAAGGTTCGACGCTTATCTATAATAATTAATATTATGATGTTTAGGGTTATAATGCGTTGTTAAAGGGCATTGTGCATTTCTATGGATTATTAGCTAAACATTGTAACACCATAAAAGAACGTGGAACTTTATGCTTTTAAATGTTTCCATCTCATCCCCTCTCTCCTCTCTCTTTTCTCCCCATCCAGACTATATTCTTATAGCATAAGCGCATATTTTCTAAACCATTTTACTAAATCGTATAAATCCTCCCATTCTCTCCCTTTTTTAGTGATTACGAGTTATTTCAAGTATTTTATTTCATATATTTTTTTTTTAAAACTCTTTCATGTCATTCTTTGACTTCTGTATTTTACTTTATCGCCTCCGTAAAACAGAACTCGATTCCCACTCGTTTCATGCATAATTAAAGGCCGCTGATGAAGTAACGATCCCTAATCTGCCGTAGCGCTCCATTAGATGCACTGTTTGCCGAGGGAAGCATTTCAGCCTCCAAAAAACAAATGTTTTTTTTTGTTGTTTTTTTTTCCTAATGTATAAATGCATTTATTCTGTCACGGCGGTCCTCAGTATTCACGCTGATTGAGGCATCAGAATTTTACATGATTTAGACTGATTTAGAAGACTTTGAGGAGGGGACGGATCCTCGTCACGGTGATGAGCAGCTCAGTGATTTCTTGGTATAAAGGCCCCATGATTTTTGTACTTGAGACATTTGGGTAACACATTTTGGCGAGTCGCTTCATAGAATCTTCACGATGGGCTATTAAAGGGTTAATAAATGAGTCTCAGAGTCATCTCAATAAGAAACCATTGGTACCAATGATGTCATAGCGCAAAGATTGTGGAATTAAGCGTTACCTGAGAACCTCCCGGGGGAAGCGGCCCCTTCAGAGGAAGTGACTTCATATAGGGGCGGTACGGGGCCGCCCCAACCAGGACACGAACCAATAACCCTTTCTGTTATAGGTTATCTCACTAACAATGATGTCAACAGGAAGAAGAGGCCCACAGACAAGGCTCCTACCGAGTGATTACTATGCAGAGAAATGACATCATATTAGAACATACTAATTCATGCCTGTAACAAAGATCCGTCATCCGATACAGCAGGAAATAAATGTATCGGAACTCGTTAAATCTCTTAAATTACAGCAGAACTGATAACGCTGCTAAAAAGTAGCAAAAAAATTTCAAGAAATAACCTTTCTGCTTGGTTTGATATACAGTAATATACCCCCTGACAATGTATACAGTAATATACCCCCTGACAATGTATACAGTAATATACCCCCTGACAATGTATACAATAATATACCCCCTGACAATGTATACAGTAATATACCCCATGACAATGTATACAATAATATACCCCTGACAATGTATACAGTAATATAACCCCCAGCCCTGTATACAGTAATATAACCCCCAGCGCTGTATACAGTAATATAACCCCCAGCGCTGTATACAGTAATATAACCCTCCAGCGCTGTATACAGTAATATAACCCCTAGCGCTGTATACAGTAATATAACCCCCAGCCCTGTATACAGTAATATAACCCCCCCAGCGCTGTATACAGTAATATAACCACCCCAGTGCTGTATACAGTAATATAACCCCCAGCGCTGTATACAGTAATATAACCCCCAGCACTGTATACAGTAATAACCCCCAGCGCTGTATACAGTAATATAACCCCCAGCGCTGTATACAGTAATATAACCCCCAGCGCTGTATACAGTAATATACCCCCCAGCGCTGTATACAGTAATATAACCCCCCAGCGCTGTATACAGTAATATAACCCCCCAGCGCTGTATACAGTAATATAACCCCCAGCGCTGTATACAGTAATATAACCCCCAGCTCTGTATACAGTAATATAACCCCCCAGCACTGTATACAGTAATATAACCCCCAGCGCTGTATACAGTAATATAACCCCCGGCACTGTATACAGTAATATAACCCCCAGGCACTGTATACAGTAATATAACCCCCGGCACTGTATACAGTAATATAACCCCCAGGCACTGTATACAGTAATATAACCTCCCAGTGCTGTATACAGTAATATAACCCCCCAGCGCTGTATACAGTAATAACCCCCAGCGCTGTATACAGTAATAACCCCCAGCGCTGTATACATAAATATAACCCCCAGCGCTGTATACAGTAATATAACCCCCAGCGCTGTATACAGTAATATAACCCCCAGCGCTGTATACAGTAATATAATCCCCAGCACTGTATACAGTAATGTTTTTATCAGATTTTGCTCCAATAAACTCCCTTTATCTGCAGACCTGGAGCCGCCGTCGCTGTCAGTCATGTGATATTTTGGGTGACTTTCCCGGCTCAAACACCACACTGAGCTGATGCTTTATGGCGATGCTAATGAAGTCTGTTCCTCCATAGACGTTCATTAGTCAGAGAGTCTGGCTGGGTGATTAAGACTGAGCCATTCTACCTTTTCAAGCGGGAGATCCGCTTGAAAAGGTAGAACACTGACCTGCAGACGGCCGCTACTATAAGGTGAGCAAGTGAGACGGGTGCAGCCGGTTACCACGACATATCTGTCCCTGTATCCATTCCATGCCCAATATTCTTCCAACCCCTATCTTGGATACACAGTATCACTATGGAATGCTTTCAAAATATACGCCTTCATATAAGATAAAAGGCAAACATTTTCCAAATGAGTTTGCACCTGCTGTGAATTAGCAAATGAAACGCGTCCCTAAAGGGATTAGCTAACCAGAAAAAAAAAAGCTAAGCGATTAATGTAATGGATGGGGGGGAGCGGAGAGGGACGTGAAACAGAAGAGAAGAACTTTCTATAAAGATCCCCACGGGGGAATCCAATTTTCCTGCACAGCAGCGATGCCCTTATTATGGAAACACCTGAACTCGCATCGTGGGTAATAACGCGACACTAAACCCCGCCACGCTATAAAAAAAAAGCTATTTCATTTCTGAATATTAAGTAAAAAAAAACAAAAAAAACAACAGAAATGAATGATTTTCATAAAAAAATAAAAATAAATTTTTTTTTTCAAAAGCACCACCACAAGAATTCACATTCCTGGTAAGATTTAAGGTTTTTAGGGCCAGCAGTGATATAAAAAAAAATCTAATTTTTGTTCAAGCGGAATGTCATGAGTTAAATTTAAAAAAAAAAAAAAAAGATAGAAAATGCAAAGATTACTCCACGGAAATTCATCGGAATAATGAGAGGTTATGTAAGCTTCTTTGGCATTCGGAATACGGATTCACGATGATTGAGCTACTAGCGGAGTCTAGAAGATGCAGCTCTGATCTGATGGGGTCTGACTCGGGAGACCCTTATTGTCCGAAATCGGCGAGACTTTGATGTGGTTTCATCTTAAAATCCTAAAGGATGCATTCGAACCTCCTGAATAATCGATCCCTCAAAAAAAATAAAATATATTGATTCCTGTACGAAAACTCAAAAACATATCTGCTATACATACCAACTGTCCCGAGTTTAGGGAAAAAAATACAGCTAGCTAGGAAACTTCACTAGAGCAGAACCAGCTGGCAGATTGTGTCGATGAGACAGATATATTCTAAAAAGGGTTTTTTGGGGGAAAAAATCTCTAATGTGCTTGTAAAAAAAAATAAAGAGGTTTAGACGGCAGCCTTACGGAAGGAATGATGGAGATTGTAAGGATCTCCGGAAACATTAGTCTTCCCCGCTTATAAAAACGTGTAGGGGGCTACTCGCTAGATTGTGGATTGCGTGAGATAAAACATCTCACGGACTCCGTTATATATCAGGCAGAGGGGATCCTGGTACTAAAAAGGCTGAGCTGGCCCTGCACAATGTATAATTCATACAGGGGGAGTTCAGGAGTGCCATTTGCCCTACACATTACAAAGAGCCGCATCGGGCCATGGCGTTAGAGATGGCCTTCCGTAACTAATAGCAAGGCTGGCGAGTCTTCTTCACCCAACTCACAGTTTAGTAAATAAAGCCCTATCCCCCCCCCCCCCCCAGCTGCTCAGAACCATTACACAGACCCTTGGGGTGGAATAAAGACTGGATCATCTCACCTTCTTCACTGATGGAGAGCTTCTGGATCAACCATTCCACCACATCGTTCCCTGGACCAGAAAGAAGACAAACGCAATGGATAAACACGCTGAAATAACAACAGATTGTAAGCTCTTGGAGCAAGGTTCTCCATATACTCTATCTCCATTTTCACATTCTCACACTCCACTATATAAAATGATTGGGGTATTAGCACAGTCAGGTCGCGGGGTCCCCATATACGCACCCCCTTTTAGATGTACGGCACATGGCTGCGTCTCAGTCGGGATGCTGGGAATTGTAGTCCCCTGCCTGTGATTAATTGTAGGTTTCGTCAGCAGGGCAACAACAGGCTTTAAGAGGATATGAAACACACATTACAGGGTCCCACGAGCCTCCCAGGACCCAGGGGCTTAATTATCTTAATGAAGGAGTTTACTGCAGACATAATGGAAAAGAAAACGATGAAATGTTACATTTATGATTTATTTCCACCTTCAGCTGCGCGCCGGGTGTTAGAGAATAATCCGATCTGGGACCTTACACTGATATTATCAATAAACCCGATAACGGTCATAGTGTATGCTGTACAAACGGAAAACACGGCATAAACCCCCAGCGCTGTATACAGTAATATAACCCCCAGCGCTGTATACAGTAATATAACCCCCCAGTGCTGTATACAGTAATATAACCCCCAGCGCTGTATACAGTAATATAACCCCCAGCGCTGTATACAGTAATAACCCCCAGCGCTGTATACAGTAATATAACCCCCAGCGCTGTATACAGTAATAACCCCCAGTGCTGTATACAGTAATATAACCCCCCAGCGCTGTATACAGTAATATACCCCCCAGCGCTGTATACAGTAATATAACCCCCAGCACTGTATACAGTAATATAACCCCAGCGCTGTATACAGTAATATTACCCCCAGCGCTGTATACAGTAATATAACCCCCAGCGCTGTATACAGTAATATAACCCCCAGCCCTGTATACAGTAATATAACCCCCCAGCGCTGTATACAGTAATATTACCCCCAGCGCTGTATCTGCAGATCTGGAGCCGCCGTTGCTGTCAGTCATGTGATATTTTGGGTGATTTTCCCGGCTCAAACACCACACTGAGCTGATGCTTTATGGCGATGCTAATGAAGTCCGTTCCTCCGTAGACTTTCATTAGTCAGAGTGCCCTGTATGGTGATTAAGACTGAGCCATTCTAATGCCCCCCACAGGCAGTATGATAAGGAGTCGCGGTGTTTAGTAGATCGGGGGTCAGATAACAGAGCGAGAATCATACAAACGGCTGATATGCGGCTGCCTGAAAACATTTATATTATGGGGCAAAAAACAGAACTGGGGTAAAAAGGAAGCCCAATAAGACTAATGACATCATACCCTAGTGCCCAATCAAGAACCAAGCATCATGGCTGCAGCTTCTTCCTGGAGGTCCAGCCTCCTCTCTGTCTCCTGCACCCCATTTATCCCACATAAAGAATAGGGGCCCGAAGCTCTAGATTTCTGGTGGTCTGCTTTATAGGATGGTGACTGACCGAGTCAGAAGATGGAAAACCCTAAATCTAGATATTATTGTGATGATGACCTAATATCTTCCCAACCCAAAGACCGATCTCATTGAACTCCAAATTTTCAGTCATTTCCGTCCTTTTTCACTCATTATTATCTAAATATCTCCATTTTGCCGTCACAAACGCAGCTAAGGGCCATACTTCGCTACAGCTTCGTCGATGTGACCCCCCCCCAAAAAATCCCAAATCACGTCTCGGCAGAACAAAAGCGGTGAAAAGAGGCCGTTTAGCCCCAAAAATGTAACAGAATGCATTGTTATTAAGAACATTCTAAACCAGCGCTCAAATATTCGAAGAAAGTAGAATTAGGACAGGCAAGCATCTGTTGCTAAAGGCAACCGCTATTTATCGCACGGTTAGGCGCCTCTGGCAGCGAACAGATTAAACCGCTCTGAATCCTGAAAATTAAAGTCCATGAATTATTTACTTTGTTTACTTGCATGAAAAGAGTTTAGATTCCCGACAAAGAATCTGCAGAAATAATGAAAAAAATAAAAAAAAACAACAACAAAAAAAAAAGTGCCTTCTAAAATTAGACACTCGTGTTTTCATTATTCTGATCATAAAGCTAAAAAAAAAAATCGTTGGCATTGCTCAGAAACTTCCCATTTCGCTGTTTATTTTTAAATTCAATTTTTCTTTCTAAAAAAATTATACTAATTTACGAAGAAAAAAAATCTTAAATATACTTTTATAAAGTTTCAGTTGTTTTTTTTTTTTTTAGGGGGAAAATGACTCATTATGGAAGCGACAGGTAGAGCACTGAACTCCCACAAATTCCGCTTAAAAATAAATCTGCGGGGGGGGGGGGGGGAATAAATCAAGGTTTTTTATTGTAACAATTAATTTTATTTCTTGGTTATTTTGTCATCAGCTATGCAGTATGAATAAATATTTTATAAATCGCAGATTCATTTTTAAAATGTGTTTTTTTATTATTAATTCATTCATTTATTTTCTTGAAGAACCAAAAAAATCTAAACTAAAATATTTTTTTAATAAAATAGAAATTATTACTTAAAGAGACGGTGGCCACTAAGTGTTTCTGTAAGCGACCCCCATTTTTTTCGGTTAAGTCACTTAGTACGTATGGCGTACGTCTGGAGCTGGAGGGCCGCAGGTTGGACACCCCCAACCTGCGGCCCTCCAGCTCCAGACACAACTCCATGTCTCTACTCTAGCTGTCCGACCGACAACTGGTTGAGTGCAGACCCTCGCTGATGATGTCAGTCCGCTTCTCGGCCAATCAGCTGAGACCAGGGGCTGAAGCTCCCTTGATTGGACACTTCACTCGATCCCCTTATAGGTGAAAATGACCTCACTCACTGCAGCGGCGAGTGACTGCCGGAGAGGACATCGCCGGGGCAGGCGCTGCCGGCCGCTCTGAGCGAGGAGGTTGTTGCCTTCTCAAAAATTAGAAAAATCAGTTTGTGTTCTTTTGAAGATCAGGGATCTCCATTGGCTGGTGGCCCAATGGGGCGACCAGGTTCTCCGTCATGCGGCCGAGGGGTTTCTGCCCCCTAGTCCAGAATACGCCACAGTCGGCACCAACAAGGTTTACAACCAATGAGTTCAACCCCCTGGGCCATTACAGACCAGGTCTCCGTGGAGCTGTAACCCAGTCTTCCCATTTCCCGGCCGGCGTCAGTAATGAACACGGGAAATGCCGGTAAGGTGATAAGGGTGCGACTTACCGGTCATCGCGTGGGGAATAACGGTAATCAGGAGCCTCTGGTTTCTCATTTTGATGCCGACGTCCGGATCCTGCATGGCGACGATCAGACGCTCCATCTGTTTGAGAAACAAGAACAGAGAGGGTGGTAGATAAGTGGAACAGCCTCCCAGCAGAAGTGGTAGAGGGTAATACAGTAAGGGGTTTTAAACATGCATGGGATAGGCATACGGCTCCTGAACGACTGATTAAGGTTTGAGTCTTTACAGACGGGACGC
Organism: Spea hammondii; assembly: GCA_029215755.1. Taxonomy (NCBI): domain Eukaryota; kingdom Metazoa; phylum Chordata; class Amphibia; order Anura; family Pelobatidae; genus Spea; species Spea hammondii. The sequence goes on from JARDYJ010000006.1 coordinate 10,121,408, forward strand.
CATCATTATTTAGGAAGGGGAATGCGTTTTGCTCACATAGAGGTTGGTTCTATAGCTGAAATATCTCCCCGTATCGCAGGGCATCCTCTGCCTGGGACGCAGCCCTGTAAATACAACTCAGACGTCCAGTTAACTGGAGGCTTCCGTGGTGTCTTGTATCGTTGCATGGCTCTGAGGATCGGATCCACCTAATCACAGACCTCGCGCTTCAATCTGAAACATGAGCTGCGTCTCTGCCGGCCGGGAAGCCATCGCTCTAATGGGCTTCTCCATTTACTGGAAAGGAGTCTCCCGAGTGGAGGGCAAAGAAGCCGTATCATCAAATATTTGTTATTGCAATTCTTGTTAAGCCTTTAAGCTCAAGTAGGAGTGACCACCTGAACCATCAGCCACTCCAAAGAGGGGGCAGTAGATACGTGGAACAGCCTCCCAGCAGAAGTGGTAGAGGGTAATACAGTGAGGGTATTAAACATGCGCAGGATAGACATACGGCTCCTGAATCTAAGACGAGACCAACGACTGATTAAGCTTTGAGTCGTTACAGCAGGAGAAACACATCAGAGACAACGAATCGGCTTGTGCGTTAGAGCGTCAGCTCCATAGAACAGAGCTCTCAGAATATTCAACAGATTTTTTGTGTTTTTTTTATAATTATTGCACAAAAGAACATATGTTGTGGGTAACCCGTGTCTGAGATATAACGCGAAGCATCAGCTTCCTGTTCCGGTCGTAGCGACCCTCCGTGAAATCTCTTACTGATCTTAAGACAGACGGAGGATTTTACGAGTCGCTCTGCGGTGTCAGATTTCACTCGACATAAAAATGATAATTGAGAAGAAAATGAAGAAATCGAGATAAAAAGGAAATGAAGACATAAAAGCCAAATGAGGAATTATTATTCTTAACATAAAATTGAATGTTCTAAGAGCGAGGGTTCCGCGCGTAATAAATTATAATGGAATTGATCGGATCTTCGCGCCAATAGGGACTCGGCAAAGAAACCTTTTGTGACTTTTTGTGACCATTTACCCAACGCGTTTTACAGACATTCTCGACAAGGAAACTGCTTAATAGTAACCCTCATGGAAGGGCTACAATGACCTGAGTTCTGAGTGGAGGATCCAATCGCCCGCAGAGGTCACGGCTAATGGGCATCAGACCTAGACTGGCACGCCCGGTGGCCGTCAGCGACTCATACTCACCCCCATCTGCTGCATTAAAGCATAGCATGTGGGCCACACTTATTTAGCCACAGGCGGCCGACGGCCTTAAAATGCCAGTGCCGCCTCGTCATCGGCAGTCTGATAGAGCCAACGCGCAGCGCCAGTCTGCCGCCGACGGCTTCCCCCGGAGCGCATGCCGGCCCTTCACATTATATAGAATGGAAAGTAACCAGGAATAAGGAACCCGGGGAAAGACTTTGGAGGGAAAGGTTCTAAAAACACGACGAGTAATCAGATTCAAAAATATATGTTTCAATAGCAACTTTAACCCATTGCGTGCCAGCACTCGATGACGTGACGTGACCTGTACCTTACGCTCCTGTTGGTTAAAGGGCATCAACCAGAGGTTTTCCAAAATTTATTTGCAATGACCTCTTCACCCCTGCTTTCCATGCACTTCCCACTGTGGTTGTATGTGTGTGAGTATGTGTGTGTATGTGTGTATATGTGTATGTGTGTGAGTGTGTGTATGTGTGTGTAAGTGTGTATGTGTGTATATGTGTATGTGTGTGTATATGTGTGTGTAAGTGTGTATGTGTGTATATGTGTATGTGTGTGTATATGTGTGTGTAAATGTGTATGTGTGTGTATATGTGTGTATGTGTGTGAGTGTATATGTGTGTATGTGTGTATATGTGTGTATATGGGTATATGTGTGTATCTGTGTGTATATGTGTAAGTGTATATGTGTGTATGTGTATGTGTGTATATGTGTATGTGTGTGTATGTGTGTGTAAATGTGTATGTGTGTATATGTGTGTGAGTGTATGTGTGTATGTGTGTGTATATGTGTGTGTATGTGTATGTGTGTATATGTGTATGTGTGTGAGTGTGTGTATGTGTGTGTATATGTGTGTATGTGTGTGAGTGTATATGTGTGTATGTGTGTGTATATGTGTGTATATGGGTATATGTGAGTATGTGTATCTGTGTGTATCTGTGTGTATCTGTGTGTATATGTGTGTATGTGTATATGTGTGTATGTGTGTGTATATGTGTGTATATGTGTGTATATGTGTATATGTGTATCTGTGTGTATATGTGTGTATGTGTGTGAGTGTATATGTGTGTATGTGTGTATATGTGTGTATATGTGTATGTGTGTGTATGTGTGTGTATGTTACATTGTTACAGGTTAAACTGACATTCTTTATGCTTTGTTTTTGCTATAAATAAAGGCAGGAAATACATTATTCGGGATCGATACACTTATAGGAAGGAAGAACAGGTTGACTCAATTAACCCTTTAAGCCCTAGACTGCTTTGTTTTGGGCTTTTTTTTTAAAAATATAAAATTAAATTAAATGAACCTGCTATTCTCCATTAACACTTTGCATTCATGCATCATTTCCAAAATACCCGGAGAAATGTGAGTTTGTTAAATTACATTTAACATTTCCAGTCCCGGAATGATTTAACACCATTACATTTCAGGATTTTTTTTTCCAAAGTACATTAAGAGGTTAAATGGAACTTAAAGACATGCATTTCCCCCATCCTAGTCTCCTCTCTCCTTCATTCCTGGATTCTATTTCCTGTAAATATTTTGTGATTTATTTGGGGATTTCTCTGGGAAAAATATTTAAACCAGACCAGTGTCCTGATGTAACACTAACTGGGTAAGTTGCAAAATGTTCTACATATATATATATATATATATATATATATATCACCCTTTTACAAATATATATATACATATATATATATATACATATAGGCGTGTATGTGTATACATCACACACACACATATATATATATATAGGAATATGATAATAATAATAATATTAATAATAATTAGAAACATAATAAATATATATGAAAAATATTAGTGCATGCCATTGAAGGGGTTAAACCACAGCCTAATGCTGGACAGTTCCCTGTATATCTCCCCTAGTGTGCAATATATTAACAGCCCCAGACACCCATAACTTGCATTCTCTGTGCAAGTTGTGGGTGTCTGGGGCTGTTAATATGTTGCAGGTGGGGAGAGGGGCAGACGGACTCACCTTGAGCAGGCAGGACATCTGGACTTTGCAGTTGTTGCCCTGCTGGAGGCTGCTGATGGTCATTGTGAGTGTGGAGGGGAGGCAGCTCTCTGCAGCTGGGGCTCTCTGAGTTCCTAAGGACTAATGATGCTGAGCTTTCTGTCTGCACCGTTTTAATCCGTGCTGCCTCCTAGTGGCAAACCTGTGCAACTGCAACATGGAATAAAAAAACTGGCCAGGGATGGGGCAGACAAAATGTATTTTTTTTAATCAATAAATTATGTAATTTTAGAATGACCTTGGTCACGAAGTGTATCTTAAATAGGCAAATGCTTTTTTTAATAAAAAGTGAATTATTGAATTTTGAATGTATCCTATACTGTACATTTGGATATCTATATTTCTATATTTTCTTCCTTCTACAGAATCCAGAAAATGTAACTCATCATCAGTCGGAAGTCCTCCAGGGGCAAAAGCCACGGCCACCCCATATAATTTGAGTCTTCGGTTACCCAGATCAACTGCAGCATTTCTATTAAAAACAAAACTGTTATACTAATCAAAAATCAATAACAGGCATGCACAAAAACAACAAAAATGTGACCGTACCCAGCACCGGCCTATAATGTAACATTTCTGCACCTTTTTTTTCACCCCAAGGGTCTGATATCTGTAAGGGACTGAGAGTTCCAAAGTAGGAAGACGATTAATATTCTGACCCCATATAAAGTATTTTCCAAAAGTTAATAATATTAGGAACAAATGCAAACGTCTTCTCTGAAAATTAAAACCAGAGCAATGCAACAAAAATAACATTTTCCGATGAATAAAACCTTAATGAAAACAAGCGGCTTAATCCAGGAGAAAACTGATATTTCAATATTAGTAACAAAAAAATAACCCCCTACAGACAGTCTGTCTAAACACCCTCTTCACCCTTCAATGATGACATCGTAAGCAAGGCAGGGGTTAAATAAATATCACATGCACATATGACTTTGTTTTAGACACATTTGAATGATATCAATGAGATGCAGTTTAAGGAAAATTCTGGGATGGGAGGAGTTTGGACAAAGTGGGCAGGGTTTATGTGGAGCTTTCATGATTCCCCACCCATGAGGATCATGTAATTGATAGCAATCACAACTTGGGCCGGCCCTGATGATGACGATCTGCTACAAATGTTATAATATTTTGTTTGTAACTCTGTTAAGCTCCAAGTCCAGGACAGGTAGTACTCAGATATTTGAGAGTGGCTTTAGGGGCACATAGAATATAGTGAATCAAAAATTACATGGCGTATCAAAATCATAAAAATGTGACTTTGTTTTAGGTAGAAATTGGTTAATTAGCCAAAATAAAAAAATCTTAATGTTTATTTAATGCATAGATTTGAACAATTAACGCCTTTATTATTACACTTATCAGTACTGACACCTAGTGGCCAGATCTCACTATGACAGATTTATTGTTGAGCTACACATATATTTCTAATGTAAGTTTGGAAAATATCAAAGCTGTCCCATTTTCCTCTCCTGATCCCCTCTTTCTTCCACTGTTGCCCCTCTCCCCTCCCCCGATGCCCCTCTTTTCTAGGAGGTCAGAATGTTTGCTGGGTATGAGAGGATCGCAGGGTTCTACAGCCCTAAAAGCCCCGATAATGTGTATAGAAACAGCAGGGAACGGCTTTATACATTAAATACATTATTCTTGTTCTAAATGCCCCACTCAGTTACACAAATACCCGGCAATAGGGCACAAAGCTCTGCTCTCAACCACACCCCCTAAAATAAAAGTGCCCCTCCCTGGCCATTTAAATACCGGGAGGTATCGATTGCCTCTTTAGATTCCATCGTGATGAAGAAACATTTACATATGTTTAGCGAGTACATTTTAATATAGCGCCAGACTTGCTTCTATTTCCTCCCCAGCAGCCACTCACTTTTAGGCGAAATGAGGACTCTGGGGAATTATATAACGTTTTTTCCGTGTAATTGTTAATAATGGCAACTTCCAGCTCTGGTTTACAATGTGAGGAATAAAAGTTTGGGGATGTAACACGGAGTCCCCGCCACTAATTGTTACTCGCCGTGTGTAATTATGCGCTGTTTCCTGTTTTACGGGCAGCGCGGATCAGCGGTAATTACAGCTCAGGGTTACGTTCACTCGCATTAAAAGCCACCAAGTAGCCGACCGGCACTTCGTCTCGTCTCTGAGCCAGGGGGCTGCTGTTAACCTGTGAAACGCGTGCGTCTCGTGGGTTTTTTTTCTACCCGTATCACAGGAGATCGCTTGGAATTATGAAAAAAGCGCTGCTTATAATCACAGAAACCCAGAGCTTGCCGGCAGATCGGCCCCATCCGGCCCATCTAGTTTTTCCTGCTGAAGAACCTTAAAATTTTATATTATCAGTCGTCGGTCTCGTCTTAGATTCAGGAGCCGTATGTCTATCCCATGCATGTTTAATACCCCTCACTGTATTACCCCCTACCACTTCTGCTGGGAGGCTGTTCCGCTTATCTACCACTCTCTCGATAGTGTCAGTACAGAACTCATCAATAAACATCAATAAAGAAGAAGTAGATTATGAAACAACCGAAATGCACAAAGCAGTGTGGGTAACAGTCACTGTGAGCCTTAACCACCGTTTTCTATATTTTCCTTCAAACAAACAACCAAAAAATAAACAGAACACAATAAACAAAATAAAAGCAAACATGATTTCATCACCAGGTGTGTTATGAATTATCGAGACGTGTTCCGTAGGGAGAAGGGGCACAGGGGGAGCACTAAAGTTAGAGTGGGCACTCATGTGCAAGGGCTCGCTCACAGAACCAACCCCTCTGCTGGAAAGTGGCGAGGATGGCCAATTGAGGATACCCTTGACCCTATAGTTCAGGGGCGTCCAACCTGCGGCCCGCCAGCTGCTGCAGGACTACATCTCCCATACTCCTCAGCCAGCCCCTTAGCTGAAAGAGCATTATGGGAGATGTAGTCCTGCAGCAGCTGGAGGGCCGCAGAAAAAAAAAAAACGTTCTCCTAGGTAACGGCCCCTCACATTTTGCGTTGAGGCGGATCTCGTCTCTACAGAGCGCAAAGTCCGTTAAAGAATTATGAACCCTGCTGTAGACTCTTTTCCCCCAGTTCCAGCTTTTACATATAATTTTCCCAAAATGATTTATATCTCGTAATTAACTCATCGACCCCCCCCCCTTGGCACAAACAGGATCTCCTCACAGGAAAGAGGAAGAGGAAAGTTTTCTATGAGCTGTCAGAGCACTAAACACAGAGATTTATAGTTCACACGTTAGTGAATAAACTCATAAACTCCATAGGACTTAAATGTACCCCTTCCCCCCCCCCAACATTTCCGGGGGCCCAAATAGGGTGTGACAAGAGGCGCAGAGGAGTGAAACCAGCCCCATAACCGGAGCGGGACCGCTCTGGCAGCGGTCAGTGAAGGAGGCGTGGCCACCGGCCCGCATTACCCAATCACTAGCTAGCATCGCGAGAAAGCCCCCTGCGCACCTGGGAACTTTCCAGGTTTTTGCCCGGAGACTCCGGGTGAATCTGGGCTTCTCGGGGTCTCCACAGAGAAACTCTGGGATGTGGGAGCGGTGTTCCGGCACGCCCACTCCCCGCCCACTTCCCCTCCAAAAAAAACCCGGCAGCTTTCTGGGACCGCCCACTGGCATCAGGAGGGCTCTGAGTAGGCGGAGTCTGGATGTTCTTAGGTGTGGCCAGTGAGTACTATACTTAAATACCTCGTTATCTCTTATCTGTTCGGTGAAGATGATGCATTTATTAACTGAAGTATAACAGATTGCAAGCTTTGGAGACCATCTAGGTCTCTTCTTCAGGCGTATTACACAAGGGTCATATTAAATAAAATAAGATTTTTTTGCCCCAGAAAATCGGTTCATCTGGGCCCCTTTCCCAGAAGTGGTACAACCCCCGGCGCCGTTCAACCCTGGAATGGCTCACTTTCCCCGTCACTCGAGAGTTAAACCCGCAGACCGACCCAACAGCTGCCGATAACGATAAGCGGAACCGAAACTTCACACTTTTTAAGAAGTTGCAAATCAACTCAATTATAAAAAATCTTCCAAAACCATAAAAAATAAAATCTGAGACTGGAAATAAAACTTCACATTTATTGCTTTATTAGTTTCATGTAAATGCAAAATAAATAAATAAAATAAATAAATAAATAAAATAAATGTTGCTTTTGAAATATTTACAAAAATAAACAACAAGCCGACATTCTAAATAAAATCAATCGGGGAAAAAGCTGATAAAATCGGTGGAAAGCGGGAATCATAGCTCTCAAATGTCACGGCACATTGGGACTGGGGGGGGGGAGTGTCATTATTTACTTAACCCCCTTAACTCTTTAGTAGCCGGCGTGAGCACTCAATGCTAGCTTTGTTTTATAGAAACCCCGTCTAGTCCCCCGTTTCTCCTGCTGTAACGACTCAAACCTTAATCAGTCGTTGGTCTCGTCTTAGATTCAGGAGCCGTATGTCTATCCCATGCATGTTTAATACCCTCACTGTATTACCCTCTACCGCTTCTGCTGGGAGGCCGTTCCGCTTATCTACCACCCTCTCAGTAAAGTAAAACGCTGTTCCGTTCCATCTCAGTCTCTGATCCTCTAGTGTTGGATTCCGGTCTCTTGTTGTAACTTCTCTCCTCCTTTAGAATATTCTCCCCTCCTGTCCTTTGTTAACCCCTTTATGTATTTAAAGTCTCTCCCCCAAGCCGGACACGTTGAGACCTCTCTAGTGTTTCCTGTGTCACGGTTCCTGGTTTGCACGCGCTAGTGAGTGGAAGCTCACACCTCCCCTGTGAAGGGCAGGGGGTGGGTATCAGCTGATTGGGTTGGGCTGACTTTTGGAAACCCTGCCTGACTCACACTCACTTCCACTCCTGCCACACTCAGGCTCGCAGCCTTCTGCCCAAACCCTGACGTTTGAAAAGGTAAGTCGCGGATACAATGTAACTCTTTTTATGCCGGAAGCCGTGGGGGCTTTGTGTGCCGAGGAATGTTTCTGTTTATCAGATAGATTGTAAGCTCTTGCGAACCAGGCCCTCTGTACCTAATGTATCGGTTTGTCTTAGTCTGTCCGTCCTGGTTTTCTCTCGGACCCTGCGAATGTAGGGACTGTACGAGGCGCTGCGGGAGTTGTTGTTGTTATTGGCGCCGTATAAATAAAAGTTCATAAAGTAGGAGCGACTGGTGTTGTACTTACAAGGCGTGGCAGCTGAGCTTCTGACTTCTTGCTTTCCCCAGCGTGTTTTTACACGATGTGAATGGTTTTGGGGCGGATTGCGGGCTTTCGCGGTTATAGATACGTTTGTCTGATTTTATACATCAAGTTCCTGGTTAACCCTTTGATTGTCGGAGTAGCAGATTATAGAACCTTGGAATATTCAAAGTTATGAGTATAACGGTTAAAATACAGCAAAGTATATGGCTTTGTTAATTAAATTAACACCCCTTTTACCTAAAGGGTTAAATATGACCGGCAGGGCAATCAGAGCTTTTTTTTTTTTTTTAAATAAATAGAGAGGGTTTTAAATTTGAATCTGGGGATTGTTTGCGTTGTTGTTTCGAGGGTTGAGCGTCAGCGTTTGGACCTGGGGTCGGCCGTACGCTGTATATCGCGGTGCTTAAGCTGCTGCAGAACCTCTTGTGAAGCTTTACGGGCAATCCCTTAATTTGTATTTGAAGTCAGATTTCATCGAGCGGGTGTGTGTGATTTTCAAGGTGTTCTGCAGCAGCTGTGGCGTCATGATCCTTCCAGGAAGTGGCGGTCAGATTGTTTTAAATCGCGCCTTTACATTCTGGGCATGTCTGTCCCTGCAGCTTCTTGACACAAGAATTCGGCTTCCTAAAACGACCTGTTTTTCAACAGAGATGGTTAAAGGAAGTATCAATGTTATATTTAGTTTGTCAGTGAAAAGCGTTAAAAAAAAGTAATCTATCAACCAATAGAATCTGCTGGGAGCACAGACCCACGAACATAAAACTACGGAAATACTTTACCTGGAGGGTGGTAGATAAATGGAGCAGCCTCCCAGCAGAGGTGGTAGAGGGTAATACAGCGAGGGGATTAAACATGCATGGGGTAGACATACAGCTCCTGAATCTAAGATGAGACCAACGACTGATTAAGGAGAAACGGGCGACTAGACGGGGGCCAGATGGGGGCCGATCTGCCGGCAGGGTCTATGTTAAATTTAAAGTATTAAAGGAATCCAGCGATGGAGAATATGCTAGAGCTTAATACGGTAAATAAGGGTTAATAATGATTATAATAAATCATCTGTGTTTATATTAAGTATCCAAAGACTTCTAGAGACTCGCGGACTCCGTGTGTGGAGGATTATTTATCGGATGGACCGTATTATTGCATGAGCTGAGCGCTGAGGGCACCAGTGGGGGAGGCCCATCTCGGCCCCCAGGCTTTTTGGTGGGATCTCAAGCAGCGAAGTTCTGGATTATATTTATTTATATAGCGCCAACAGATACCATAGCGCTGTTACAATAAAGTACTTGTACATAAGGAGAAGGCCCTGCTCATTGGAGATCACAATTATATATATATATATATATATATATATATATATATATATAATACTGCCACTCAAAAGTTTGGGGTCACTAATACATTTCCTTGGTTTTCAAAGAAAAGCACATTTTGTCCATTAAAATAACATGAAATGGATCAGAAATCCAGCGCAGACGGGGTTAATACTGTAGCTTTTGCAGCTGGAACTACATATTTTTTTTAAAAAAATTATGGAATCTCTTCATAGGCGTACAGAGGCCCTTTATCACTCCCATCACTCCTGTGTTCCAATGGCTCTTTATCACTCCCATCACTTCTGTGTTCCAATGGCTCTTTATCACTCCCATCACTCCTGTGTTCCAATGGCTCTTTATCACTCCCATCACTCCTGTGTTCCAATGGCCCTTTATCACTCCCATCACTCCTGTGCTCCAATGGCCCTTTATCACTCCCATCACGCCTGTTCCAATGGCACTTTATCACTTCCACTTTTAAGTACCCCAAAAAGTTGCGTATATAAATATAGTCATACTACAAAAAGTCATAGTTTTATTAAAGTTTTTACAGAATTTTGCAGGACGGGGTTAACGTCGCAGATTTGTTTTTATGTAATAATCCTTTTTTAAATATTTATTAGAACGAGGACAGAACGCTCTGAAAACGTTTGAATCAAAGAGACGTCGCGTAACTTTTGGGGCGAAAAACTTTAATTAAGTGAACCTGTCGCTTTTCCAAATCCTACATGTTAAAAGAGATTAAAATAAAAGACGGATATATTGGGAACTCCCATTATTCCAGCCGCCAAGTTCCCACTGTCCGTCGGAAACACGGAGCGGAAAAAAACTATGGACGGGTCGGTTTTACCGGCCCAATCAGTAGCGGTATTACTGGGCCTGCTGCCCCCTTGGACCTGCTGCCCCCTTGGACCTGCTGCCCCCTTGGACCTGCTGCCCCCTTGGACCTGCTGCCCCCTTGGACCTGCTGCCCCCTTGGACCTGCTGCCCTAGGCCGGAATATTCCACAGTACTATAGAATAATGCATATAAAAGTACTCGGAGTAACCCTAACCTGCCAAAGGAAAAAAAACTTGGGGTAGAAGCTGCAGCCCTGCAAATTCAGCTGCCCCCTCCTCCTCCATGATCTGACGTTTCTTGCAGCTGATTGGCTGTTTGCATGGAGGTTCTTTACACGGTGATATACTCAATGTGTACTAAGGAAGGAAGTCGCCGAGTATAATGTCTCTCCGGAATGTAACCAGCGAGCCGCTCCTTAAATCTCTCCAATGGCCGTCTCCGGCTGATAACGATTAACGAGATAAAGCCCCTTTCTTCACGTGAGAATGTCTTCCCGGAGCGTGGCGTGTGATGTTCCCGGGCTTTATTGCTCTCTCTCTTTCAGGAGACCGGGGCTACACGTTTCGGCTACTTTGCTGCTTTTGATTATCCTCGGATTCCTCGCTGTAGCAGCTCGTTGGCCTCCGTCCAGGGGGCCGCAGCGTGCGCATGCTGATAGGACAGCCGTGTGTGTGTTTTGATTGTCAAACAAGCGATTGAATTAATTATTCTGTAAGTGATTAACGAGCGGCGGGCGGATCTGTGTCGGGATTTCCATAGCGATCCGGAACAAATCAACGTTTTCCGTCTCTCGCTTTCTGGCTTAAAATAAAACTCTGCGGTTTAAATGTTGGGACTTCGTGTTCTGCCAGCCAAACAATGGATGAATTATATTGCGAGAAAACACCCGAGCCCCCCCCCCCCCCCCGGGTGCTCGGGGCCTTATCCTCGCATGACATTCCCAACTCTACGTCATTCACTCGCCGATACCGGATACGTTTGCTGAAAGGGACGCTCCGGCCTTTAAGTCGCAGGGCGGTGGGTTATGATGTCATACTTCGGAACGCTCTGGGTTTCTCCCGGAGTCTCCGGGTTCAAGGTCCGCTTCTCTAGGTCACCGTGGAGAAACTCTGAGATGTGGGAGTGGCACTGTGTCATGCTCCCCGCCTACTTCCCCTCCAAAAATGGGCGGTTTACAGCAGGACCGCCCACTGACTGCAGTAGGACCGCCAACCAGCATTACCAGGACCGCCTACCCATATTCCAAAAAGGAAGGGGCCAGAGGCTGGGTGTTCCCGGGTTTGGTGTTCTGAGGAGAGGTCGTCGGCTGGGAGTGGATCCCCCCCCCCCCGGAGCAAATATGTCACTGGCTACCCCTCTGTTTATGCCATTAATGCGAGATCATTGGGCAGTTAGAGAGATCAGAGGGTCTCCACTGAGCGGCCTCCGTTTCCAGCCGATCCAAGGAAAAATCCGGAATGGCCTTTCCGGTCCCAGGGGCCGCTCTTGAAATTACATTAATTAGTGAAATAATTACCTTCTACGCCTAAAGTGCTCAGTGGGGCAAAAACCTTTTTATTTATTTATTAAAGAAACCAATTTAAAACCGAAAAATCAGGAAAAAAATATATATATATTTTTACTAATCGTGCTTTAATATCAAAACATTTGCCTTTTTTTTTTTTTTTTTTTTTTTACATCAAAAATGGCAACTTTCACAAAATTTCAAGTTGGCATAGAAAAGAAAGTAACGGCGGAACAATTGGTATTAACGTTCTGCTGGTTGCTATGGAGACTGCACTGTTTAACCAACCACTGTTCTTTATACAAAAACCCTCTTCATTTTAACCGTTTATGGCGCTCTCTGCCTATTCGCCCCCCCCCCCGACCCTGTTTATTATCACAGCTGACATTATAATACCTGGCGTCCGCCCACCGCTCTGTTTTTTCTGGCGTTATCCGCCATTGCGCAATAATAACCCCCAATCAGCTGGCGGCCCCTCAACGCCCCCCACAGAGCCCGCGGCGGAAAGTTACCGCGTGTTAAGCTTTAAAGAAATTTTTTTTTTTTATTAAAATCATAAAATCCTCCATTGGCTTTAGAAATAGAATTAAAAAAAGTAATTTTAATGAAATCCCTTATATTAAAGCCGCTTTTGGATGTGTGTGTGAATATAAAGTTATTTTTTACTAATTTATCAAATCTGTACAGGAAATAAAATAATTATTTAGCAGATTTTGTACCCTCCAAATGCGAAACAAAATTACCCAAATCTGCATGTTTTTCAGATCCTCTGAAATAAAAAAAATATATATATTTGTTATTAACTTTAGTTTTTAATTATTATTTGGTGCCACCATATCCCAGTAATACCAGGTAACTCTCAGGGTTTTTGCCCCAATCTCGGGGGCAGATTCTCCGGGTCACACAGTGTGGATCTGACTCCCTATTCCCCCCGCTGTGATCATATATAAGACCCCCAGTTGGTGCTTTTGCTCCCAGTATGTTATGGTTGATATCCCTGCTTGAATGCAGGTGACTCGGTTAAATGTATCTTTAAATAATGACAAGTGAAGGTCTCCATGACGACCGGTATTAGAGCCATTTGGGTCTACTGGCAGGCAATTCCACGTATCTACCACCCTCTCAGTAAAATAAATATTATAAATAGCGTGGCTTTCGGTCTTCTTGTGGGTCGGGGAGACAAAATTATTCTTTACAAAAATTTAATTTGGCAACTTTTATGAATTTAATTTGAACAAAAGCTTTCAACGTCAACCTTTTCTGGTCCCGGCCCAAACAAATCAGAGTAACAAGTTTAAAAAAAAAATAAAAAAAAAAAAAATGTTTGCGGTGACGGAATCCCCCGGCTGTCGGATGCGGCGTCTTCCGAAGGCTTTTTTTTTGGGGGGGGGGGGAGTTTGAGGCGTTCTTGTGTCCCCCGCGTGGATCTGTAGGCAGCTGCTTTATGTTTCATGAATAATTCTCTCGGCGTCTCCGTACGGCATCCGCTGGCAAACGCCGACAATAGATGCCTCCGCGGAAACAACCGGAAACTATCGCGTCATCCTGAGCTGCAGGAAAGCGAAAATGTTTGGACAGAATCAACCTTTTCTGAGGCGCTGCCACATTTTATACTAGCCAAATACTCAGCAACTGCAGCCCTCTCCAGACAGGAAAAAAAACCTGGGTTTTATCTCATTTTCTTCCAATAAACTCCCTTTATCTGCAGACCTGGAGCCGCCGTTGCTGTCAGTCATGTGATATTTTGGGTGACTTTCCCGACTCAAACACCACACCGAGCTGATGCTTTATGGCGATGCTAATGAAGTCCGTTCCTCCATAGACTTCCATTAATCAGAGAGTCCTGAGTGATTAAAACTCAGCCATTCTATTGGTTCCCATGTATGGGAATATCACATCAGTCTTATATGAAGGGTGAAAGGCTCTTGACTTTCATTATTCCTTTAACGATCCGGGTAAAGCAGTAGAGTCAGACTTTGTGCTTTTTTTGGGGCCTAATGAGCCGCTGTAACTAAACATTTATTAACGGAACATACAGGATCCGTGTATACAAACTGTCTGCGTGATTGTATTCTAATCCTTGTGTGTACATTCCAGCCGTTCTGTAGCTAAAATCATTCTTGGTCATAGAAACATAGAAGCTGCCGGCAGATCGGCCCCATCCGGCCCCCGTCTAGTCTCCCGTTTCTCCCGCTGTAAAGACTCAAACCTTAATCAGTCGTTGGTCTCGTCTTAGATTCAGGAGCCGTATGTCTATCCCATGCGTGTTTATTACCCTCTACCACTTCTGCTGGGAGGCTGTTCCACTTATCTACCATCTTCTCAATAAAGTAAACCTTCCTTCCATTCCATCTCGGCCTCTGATCCTCTAGTTTTAGATGACGGCCTCTTGTTCTATCGCTTGCTATCCTTTTAGGTTTCTCTTCCATCCCCTCTCCCCCCCTGGAGCCGCTCCGCTATATGGCTGAAATGCTTGAATGCTTGTTTCAGATTTACCGGGTTTTTTTGGTAAATTAAAAAAAAAAATACATTTTCAAATAAAAAAATAAATAAAAATGTAATCTCCTAAGAGGTTACAAGGTATCCGCTTTCTCTTCTTGTAGAGATCAGGTTCTTATTACTGAACAATAATGTTGCCATTTGGAAGATTTGCAGATTTTTTTTTTTTCCTGTCTGTTTTTTTTTTTTTTTTTTTCGAATTTCGAAATCTGTTCCGAAAAATTTAAATTGGGAAAACTTTTTCAAATGTGCAAAAAGTATCATCAATATTGGCAGGATCTGTGATAAAATGTAGATCTCTTCTGCCATCTAGGGGAGTTTTTTGTTTAAATGATTTTTTTTTTTATAATTTAACAATTTCAATGAAAATAAACCTCCCTCCATTGCATTTAATTGAATTTAGATTTTAGATTCTTGTCCTGGCTGTTGGCCCCTTTTTTGGGGGGGCTGAAGAGCGTTGACAGGGGTCTGCACTTGTCAGCATATGTCAGGCGTTGGGGATGTGTCACATGACAATTAAGCATTCCCTGGGAAAAAAAGAGCGAAACACTGAAAATTCCCAGATTTGCCTATTTACATTGAGTTCTGCCCAAGCCTGACTTAAGTTATGACATCATATCCTGACGCTCCATAAATGTAAGGCACGCAGTCTACGGTGACCCGTTGGGGAGATCAGACTGAATTTACCTCCTCGCGATCTGCCGTTCTTCTTGGACATTTACAAATCCCATTGGTCTACAAATCAAATTAAATTTTTTTTAATTTTTTATATAATTTTTTTTTTAATCCACAAATAAAGAAATTAGAATTTTAGCTCAACAAGTATTTTTTTAACGGGCACATTTGGTCCACAAATCAAATTAATTGAACATTTTTATAAAAAAATAAAAAACAAAAATAAAAAAGAAATTAGAATTCTACGTAAACAAGTATTTTTATTTGTGTGCGGAGGGGTTGGGGGGGGTATAGAGTTTCAGGTACCAAGTTGCGAAAGTTGATGTTTTTGCTTCTCTGATGACACCCGAGACCTCCTCTCCTGGGCTGCCGCTGGCCGAGCGAACATCCTGCAACTCATCTGTTTTCCAAAGTCAATATTGTGTTCCCCGAAACAAATTCCCAACGTTTTGCTAATCTTTTGTATTCATCTCCGATTTAAGCCTTTTTTGCATGAATTTGCAGAGTTCATGCTGGACGCTTTCAAATAACTTTTTTCTTTTTTTTTGTGTTTTCGTAACAAACTAATTGTTGGTGTAAAACGATTCAGTCGATTCCTTTTACAAAATTAATGATAAAAAATAAATAAATATATATATATATATATATATATATATATATCCGAATTATTGTAGTGTAAAACCCGGTCTCAATAAAAAATTTACGCCATTACATGAAAAAATAGGCTTTTATTTAGTAATGTGGGTTTTTTTTTGTGTTTTTTTTTTAAATTTTAATTTTCTTTCATTTTAGCAATCCTTTAGGAAATGTATTAATAATAATAATAATATTTATTATTATTGATATAATACAAGTAATATATATCAATATTGTTAATAATTGTATTTTTAGTGCAAAGGCCCTTATGTTCATGTAAGATTAGGATGGAGGGTATGGATCCAGTTCTTTGGTGGGATTGAATGTATATATTAACCCTTTAAATTCATTGCCCCTGTCACCTAAAGGATTAAAGCAAGTTTGTTATAAACATACCTGGGATTTTACCACAATCTCGGGGTAAATGGGAAGATTCTCGGGGTCACTAATTTGTTAAAAGAGGAGCAATATCGGGACAAGAAGTCACGGTCTAGGAAGTTTTACTTTACTGAGAGGGCGGTAGGTAAGCAGAACAGCCTCCTAGCAGAGGTGGTAGAGGGTAATACAGCGAGGGGATTAAACATGCATGGGATAGACATACGGCTCCTGAATCTAAGACGAGACCAACGACTGATTAAGGTTTGATTATTGGAATTCTATGTTTCATGTTCTCTGATTTAATGATATCTGAGATACTATACCACAGATGAAGTCCCTGCTTGAACACCGGAGAATTAACTCAGAATATTGCTTGACGTTCTCTTCGCCGTGATCTCCTGTGCTACGCATGCGCTGGGCTCGGTGAGCTGCATGCCGGTCGCTCCGTCTCTGCTGCAGTGATGTCATCTCTGCTCCTGACTGCAATAAACCCAGAGCCTGCCTGCTCGGGGGGGATACGGGGTAGAAGACCCCGCGTTAATTCAGCCTAAGCGACCCCCCCCACCACCCCAGTCCTGGCTTTTTAAAAATGTTTTTTCCAGCTCTGAGGAGAAAAAAAAAAGCCATTAAATCGCCTACTGTTTTTCCTCCCCAAAATATTTATAGACCCATTTTATGTTTTTCCAGGCTGACTATGGCTGCAGCCGTGCCGGACGGAGCCTTGTAGATGGTACTCGTTGAAATCGCGTACCTTCCGGCCCCGGAAGAGCTGGCGCTGCGCGGGCGCGGCTTCGGCCGGCGGATCGGCTCGGTAACCATGTGTTTCCCACGCACTCTGCGCGCCGATATCTCATAACCGCGCATGGGCTGCTCTCAAACTGAGAGGCTACCGCCGAATACGGGACCTTGGTCACCTACGGCGCATGTTCAACCCAAACGGCAAACGTAGGAGTAAAGAGGAACCGTAGCCGGTTTAACACGCAAACTGCATACCTACAGGCGTGTGCTTAGGGCAGGTTGCCGGATTCCCAGGTGATCTTCTTGGTTTTGTACCGGTGGCTAACAAAGGGACCGCATGACGGGCGCCTTTCATGCACCGGGCGTGTTCCAGACGTGTGCGTGTAATCCTGGGCTTTCTAAGCATCCCCCCCCCCTTTGCTATCGCACGCAGCCATCCAGCCAGCTCTTGGGCATGACGGCCCCCGGGGCTCAGCACCCCCGGGTACGGCTCTGCAGCAGGAGAAGCGTTTGTATTCTGGTGCATGTGCAGCGGCAGCGATGAGGTCATTGCAGTCTCCGGATTGATAGAACAGCATAGGGAGGGGACGGGCAGGAGCGTGAGAGTGCGAAGGGAGGGTTACCGAGAGTGATGGGAGGGAGAGGGGGGCACTCCGCTAGCAAATCAATACCGTCTGCAGCCACGAATCCGATTTCCCCGTTACATCTCCCACTTGCCTTTTTTTTTTTTTTTCTTTTTTCTTTTTTTTTTTTTGCCATTCAGGTATTCCGCTCCGAAGAAAGATTTAAGAAAGGGAGATTCCTGTAATTTGTCTGATTTTGATGGCTCGTTAAGACGATATTAGCCATTACCTAATCCACGTATCCCCCGCAGGACGAGCGCTCGGCATCCGTTCGATATCTCGCTGGTGGCGTTGATTCGTCTTGGAGTATTTTATTTTTTATTTTTGGGAATTTTTTTTTACAATTTTATTTTATATTATTCTGGGCTTGAGCTATGTTTGGCAGTAAGCCTGCGATGCTCGGCTTCGATGTCTGTGAATTTGGTGGCCAGCTCTTGGAACTTATGTGGCTGTCGGTGTGTTATAGAGGTGAGCAAATTCTGGCTAACTCGTAGTAAATAGGGCTAAAGAGAAACGTAGTATTAGGATAGTTCAAGATGATTCTTCTGCACTACAATTGCATTTAATTTTTTTAATATATATATTTTTATTTTTTTTTTATTTTTTTTTACCTGTGAACATTTTGGCTTTTTTTTTATTTATATATATATATATATATTATAATAGATGGGTGTTGTATTTACCCATTTTATCTATTATCGGAAATGTTAACATTTTTTTTAAAAACCTTGTGATTTTTTTATTTTATTTTTTTTTCTTCATATTCTCAATTTTTGGGTTTTAATGTGTAATCAGGAGTTCCCGGTAGCAGAGAGATGAGTTATCAGCATATCCGGTGTGTCTGCAGAATGATAATAGCGAGTCCGGCACCATGACAGCATGACTAGGGAGACCCCCTTGTGCCTTTAAAGAATACACATTAACGATTTATTTAATTGAAAACTTAACTTGAAAAAAATCTGCTTAAATGTGGGACTTTATATTTTATATTTAAAATCAAATTAAAACAGAATATTACGGCTTTGCTTTGTTAAACATTGGAATTTGGAATCTTCAAAGTTCTCGAGTCGGGAATAAAAACGTTAACAGAATGTTACAATGTATCGAGTAAGAATATGCAATAAAGTATTGTTACGGAAACCTTTTATTATGTCATAGCTCTAAGAAGCCCCCGCTAATCCCCCGTAAGAAGGGTGTAGCATGGATGGGTAGATCTCTCCTGCACTGGGAAGGGTGGAAAGGCAAGGCATCTCCCGTACGGCGTCGTATGTGACCCCAGTAAGTGATTTCATCGATTTATCAAAGAATTGGCTCTTTCCTTCCTGTGGTCTTTGACCCTTTTGAGTGCCGTTGGGACCACTCAGGGTGTGGAACAAACTCTTGACCCACAAAGGTTCAGCTATACTTCTTTATATCAGGATTGATAGAGATTGCTGAACGGATACATTTCTTGTTATAAGGTTCACGCTTTTCGAAAACCCTAATTTTTGTCGCCCGCGCCTCGGCGTTCTGATGCTTTCTTTTTGGGATTAAATTATAAATGTTTGTTTAATTGGTCAAATTAAGGTTAAGTAAGAGAGAAAACTTCCACCAATCAGTTTCTGGCCTCGTGACGCAGGGATGGGTACCCCAATCTGTGTTTTTTTTAAAAATGATTTTCTGGGGACAGAAGTAGGACGAGGCCCGGACCAGGATGACGGAGAGAGGCGTTATAGTAGGAAACGGAAGTAGTCGGCACGCGCTACACGTTGGGCGGTGTTCCACTCCACATGGACCTACCAAGGAGGGATAGGCAGAGGGAGGCAATTGTAGTTACATTTTGGAGGAAAGGGGTGTAGATGATGGAGGGAATAATCTAGAGGAAAAGGAAATACTTGGATTTTTTATTGTCCCCTCCTGACCCCATTTCTTTAAATACGCAATGACCTTTCTTTGTGTTTGTGTCCTTAACGTTGGAACCTCATGAGATGTCTGAGAATGTGATGAACCCGGCCTCCATGGAGTACCCTTTGTTGCCCCATTCTGCAGCGGTCGGTGGCAGGAAGGGTGGCATTTGTGTGTTCATAGTCTGGAATGGCTTTTGGCTTTGATTCAGGTTAACTGCCAGTGGTCGGCCACCTTTTGGACTCAACTCTTGAGTCTAGAGTAGATAATAAACGTTTGACTCTGTTGGATGTCCCCATGCTATAGACTATCTTCTGTCTGATCATCAGTCCAGCTTTACGAGGACTTGAATGGGGCATCGAGCTGGGGGGGCTTCAGTAAGTCCTCTCTCTAGCCGTCCTAGAAGCAGACCTCTTGCGTTCCCTTCCAGATTTGCGTGATCGTGAATTTTTAGAACCAGTGTAGGCAAAGTTCTGCTGTTGGTGCTTGGGGCCCCAGGGGCCCTTGGGAGCCGATTCGATTTAGGAGTGTGAATTTTTGAGACATCTTCATAGAGCTAATAATCACTTTTACTACCACTTTGTGTCCTTGCGACAAAAGGGAGAACCCCCTTTTATAAATGGATCCATCAACACCAAAGGCTCACGGGGCAAATGGGTTTTGGATTAGATTAATACGCTGTGCATTAACTCCATGGATCAGCGCCTTATCTTAATTAAATTGTGTTCTGTGTTGGTAAAAAGCAGATTTTCTGCTGCCCTTAAGGTCTGGTTTTCCAGATAGAGCGCTAAGAAGCTGATTGATTTCTCTTATGGAGAACGTGCGTTGTTTATAGCTCTAAAACAAATACTTTAAAGAGCTTTACGTGGGCGACTCTGTGATGTCACGGGGTATTCTGCTAATAAAATGCCCCTTTGATACCCCCCTATATGTTTGCAATGCTGGTAACAGCACCAATAAATAAACATTTTCCACTTGGGGCGTAAGCCAAGAAGTTTAAACATAGAACCTGCCGGCAGATCGGCCCCCATCCGGCCCCCGTCTAGTCACCCGTTTCTCTTGCTGTAAAGACTCAAACCTTAATCAGTCGTCGGTCTCGTCTTAGATTCAGGAGCCATATGCATCCCCTCACTGTTCTAGCCTCTACCACTTCTGCTTGGAGACTGTTCCACCTATCTACCACCCTCTTGGTAAAGCTCTTTGAGGTGCCTCGCAAATATATTCCACTTTCTTATTGTTTAATTACGTTTTAATTATGACTAGGAAAGGGTGACCATTTCTATACGACGGATACGAGTTCTTGCATTCCGATCTTTGCTCTTCCCTGTATTTTTCTTGCTTTTGACGTCTTTATTACCATCCGTAGCTCTGCCAGCAGGATATTAGCTATCTGTCTGGCTGAGTGCCTTTATATCAGATTTATCCAGAAAGAAAGTACATTATAGCCGTGTCCATTCGAGCCGCGCCGGCTTTGTACACGTTCTTATTCTACGAGACCTTTGTTATCTCGATGATATGACACAGATGTGCTCTAGGGTTCTAGATCATCTTTGATCCGTGCAAAAGACCCGGCGTTCACAACATTCACGGCTGTTACATTGTTGCCGGTGAGAAGAATGAAATCTATATTGTATCTAACCCTCTTTGTCCTTGCCAAGTCTAGGGGGTGGGGGGTGATTTAGATGTTGGCTAAAATCTATCATGAGAAGGTCCCAATAAACAGAGTTTCTTGGAGAACATCAATGAGCTTTTTCCACCAAGGCCATCTGCTCAGGTGGTGATCAGAGGTCTTTCCTTTAAAAACCCAACGCTGTCTTTGATACAAATAAATGACGTTAGTGCGAAACGCGATGGGTAATCTTTGTATCTCATCTCCTCCGTGCTGGCAGAATGTGGCAGAATGATTGTTATTTAAATGATTATTTGTCCTTATCGTCCCTGGGTCTTCTCCAAGAAGGAACGCCTATTCTTTAATGCAAGTGCCGTCATCTCAGATAGAACGTTGGCCAATTTGGATGTTCTTACGTCTTTTAAATAATCTATTGACCGTATTTTGGCCAAAAACCTGCATTCAGTGATTTCGTTATCAACCGATACGGTCTGCCATTGTGAATGTTTGTTTTTTTTATTCTTTATTTTGGATTTTGTTGAAAAGAGCCAAACCTTTTAGAGGACTCCATCTGCTTTTGGAGATATTATCGACTAATGAGGTTTTAAAGAGGAAGAACTATTGCGTCTGAAGTTATTGCCTGTTTTGAGTGGTCCTCGAGGGTTAAACTGAATCGAGACGGGCTTTTGATGGCTCCTTTCAGACGGTCGGCCCAGCAGCTGACTTGGCAGAGATGTCTTGGAATCTCCTTCTGCGTTTTGTAGATTTGCCTCTCGTAGCCCCGGAGTCCTTGCCTTCATTATTACGAAGTGCGTTTTAATGGTATGGAAATCACGGAGTGACTCTTCTCAAGAGCTGTTCTCTGACAGATATATTAATCAGTCTGAAAATCCTTTTCCCATCCGCCGTGAAGGTAATGGGCCCTCTACTAGAGATAATATGAGGTTAAACACCGTTCTGAACAGATAATGTTTAGAAGGCTGTGCGCCGGAGGGGGGGGGCTCGGGAGAAGCTATTACATTTTTTAATAAAGACCCAAAGCCATTAAAAAGCATGAAACGGGAAATCTAAGAGGCCGGTGATGGAGGATATGGGTGAGAATAACCGGATGTCTGGGAATGAGTTGGTAATTTTTAGGATACTTTTAAACATTTAAAAAATATATATATATAATATATATCTTTAAAATTAGAGGAGTTGTTTGCCCATCAGGCCCCTCCACATACTCACTGGCACACCTTTATTCATACTTACGCAAACTGACACACGCACGCTAACACAAACTTACACTAGCGTACTTACTCATACTCAAAACACAGTCATGCTAACACACACTCCCTCACGCATGCTAACAAATATGCATTCATACTCACATGCACATTCATAACACACGCTTACATACACATACATGCTAACACATACACGCTAACAAACACACATACATGCTCGTACGCATAGACATTCATGCACACATACTTACACATTCATGTTCACACACTCTCATTCATTTATCTATTCTTTTATAAATTAATAAATATTCCTTCCCACCATCATCCCCTATCCTTACACTTTTATTTCTCTGGACTCTGTAACCTTGTGCTGCCTTTTTTATATATTAAGGACAGGAAAAAAACTTGAGTATAACATTTATAGGCATCCTTAAAAAATCCAAAGGGGTTAGAACCCCAAAACGCTGCCGTAACAAAAGGGGAGGGGCAAACACAACTCCATGCATCTGATTAGGGTTGCCATAATAGCAAATTTTTACACGTCGCTGACAACAAACCTATAAAGTCCCCGCAAATAATTATTTAGAGGCTGTGTTAATGTCACCAAACAGGGAGATTAACCCCCGGAGCACACAAATATTAAAGTGTCATTTTCTGTTGACACTTTTGTTATAAGAATATTCCAATTTTTATTGTTCTGTTGCTAGGCAACAAATGGCTATCCTCATTCGTCGCTTGTCCAAGATGTGCAGATTTCGTTAGTTGTAAACTTGTGTAGTTTTTATATTTCTTAATAATGTTTTTGTTGTTCCCAGTAGTGAGTCGGCTTGTGTTTATTGGGCATGTTTAACCCTTTCAGAGACACAGGGCTGGCTGCTCCATGTGTTTAATCACAGTAACAAAGCACAGAAGCTTTTTCTTTTGTCTCTATGGCAACAACCTATCAGTGACCGCTTTTGTCTCACATGACAATTAAGCATTCCCTGGAAAAATGTTACACGATCAGATAATTTCTGATTTATAAAGCGTCATCATATTCAGCAGCGCCATACAAATGGGCATGATGTGATGAAAATCTTAAATTCAGCTGTAGAAAAATACCAGACTTTACCAAAATTATGCAAAAATAGACGATACGAAGATGAGGGATTGGAGCACAATCTGCGTGCGTGATAGTACTTGAAAGAAGGATGGATTTAGAAGAGCGCAGATAAGATCATGCCGTGATGCGATATGCGGAAAAATCAATTTTCAGATTAAAAAGCAACTTCCCATCGGGCGGATAACTAAATTTCCCTCTGAGCTTAAAGCCTGAGTTTTATCAAAGTCTAATCTAGAGATAAGAACGTAATTATACCTCATTCCAAACGGATAAGTGAGAACTTTTTTTTTTTTTCTGAATTTTTTTTTTTTTTTTTTAACCCCATAAATACTAGAGGCAGGAGCTTAGTGTCGTTAACAAAAAAAATATAATAAAAAAAGTATCTTCGTATCTTCTGAACATCGAAACCTCATTTTCCAGTCTCTTCTGTTGTCATAAATTTTGCATGCTGTCTTCTGTTTTAATTATGTCGAAACACGCTGTACGACTTGTGCTGCGCGCGGATATTACAAGTGAAATCACACCGTCTCTGGAGGGGACTGCGATTCCACACTATTAATAGCCCAGATGAAAGGTTTATGCTTCTCGGCTGAGGCTGGGCGGGTAAAAAGTCTCATCTGTTCTGCTACAAACAATACGTTGTCTGACATCTGAAACTATGACCGCGTTCAACCGTTAATACTTAACAGGAATATTTTGGGGGGGTAGCTAACAAAAATGTAACAGCTGTGTGAGCATGCCGTCAGACGAATCGGGTGTCGGATGTGTTATTCCTAGATAGAGATCAAGAGAAGTATTCAATTTGTCATGGATGGTCTAAGTATCGATCCTCGGGGGCAGTCCTAGCCACGCCTCCCACATTGACTTCTCTCTGTTCCTTTACGGAGAGGGAAGGGTGGAGCTCCAGGAATCGTTTGCAAAACATTCCCTATTGTGCTCAAATGAAGTGAATTAATTTCAAATTCCAAAATTGAAACCCAAATTCTATTTTTATTTTTTTTTAAATAATATTTGAAATGGAATAACAGAATTTAGTGTGTCCTTCCTTCCAGAACAGGTCTCTAGCCGTGCGATCTACTTAGAGTGTAATATATATCCCACCGTGCACTTTTTTTTATTTTTATTAATGAGCTCCACAATGGTCTCTTAAAAAAAAAAATTAAAAAAAAATTCCCTAAAGTTCTATAAATAAATGAATAAAAAATACAAAAATAACTACGAAAAAACAACAACAAAACACTTACAATGTGTGTACCATTTTTTTTTTTGCATGACCCAGGATCACATACTTCCTCTTTGTTATCGTTAATGCTGATGGTTCCCTGGTCTTTGTCCCCCACGCTGTCTCGTCCTGTGACATTCTAGCGAGGAGTGTCTCGTATCATCGCATGCCTTGAATGTTTTTTGCTTTCTCCCCTCCCTTTGCCGTCATGCCTGGCATCTCAGTAACTTAATTGTCTTTTATTTCAGACATCATGGCTGATAAAGATGAAATTAAACCCGTCGAAGAAGAAGTAGAAGATGAATTGGATTTGAACTACAAAGCTCCAGAAAAGAAAACCCTGCAGGAAATTCAGGAACTGGACAAGGATGATGAGAGTCTGATCAAATACAAGCAGGCGCTGTTGGGTAACCTACCTGCAAAAGTGGGTAAGTGAAAGCACGTATGGCATTTAGGGGGGAGATGAGATGAAGCTGTGACAGGAGGCTCTGATTAAAAAGGAACCACCACTAATGTTTTCCAAAATTATTCGGCTGTTTTTTTTACCCCAGTTGTAGTTTTTGCCCCATAATATAATGTTTTCAGGCAGCTGCATATCAGCCGTTTGTATGATTATCTGATCCCCGATCTACTAAACCCCCCGACTCCTTATCATACTGCCTGTGGGGGGACAATAGAATGGCTCAGTCTTAATGACCCAGTTGGACTCTCTGACTAATGAAAGTCTATGGAAGAACAGACTTAATTAGCATTGCCATAAAGTGTCATGGTGACCTCCAATTCTACAGATAACAGGAGTTTATTGGAACAAAATGAGGTAAAAAAATGTCATGAACAACATTCCGGTGGGGGGGTTATATTACTGTATACAGCGCTGGGGGGGTTATATTACTGTATACAGCGCTGGGGGTTATATTACTGTATACGGCGCTGGGGGGGTTAAATTACTGTATACGGCGCTGGGGGGGTTATATTACTGTATACGGCGCCGGGGGGGGTTATATTACTGTATACAGACCGGGGGGGGGTTTATATTACTGTATACAGACCCGGGGGGGGGGTTATATTACTGTATACAGACCCGGGGGGGGGGGGTTATATTACTGTCTCTATATCCTATGGATTTTGGGCTACAAATTCGCAGGCAGCCAGCACTGAGGTTTGTAGTTGCCCTGGGCCTGCCTAGAAACAGAAGCCTTCAGTAAAGTGAATGATTTTTATTTTTCCTACGCAGCCATTGAGAGAAGACGGTAACGATCTGATAAATTATGGACGTCTCATGCAAAAAAAACCCCATTAGGAAATCACTGTTTCCTGATTAAATTACCCTTCTTTTGTTTGCCAGGAAGGGAGTTTATGCATCTAATGATCAGGGGACAGAAGAATACTTTGGAAATTAGGATATACAACTATATGGGTTGTTTTTTTTTGTTTAAATGACTGGTTTTATTTTACTCAGAAAATCGGCAAAGCAGGTTAAAAATAATAAACTTAATTCCTGTAATAAGCTGTTATTAATGTGCCACCCAGTGGATTTTCCCGCTGGTTGGACCATACCATTGTGTTTGTTGAGAAGACAAAAAACCTATGATCTATTTTTTTTTTTTATTATTTCTCTCTCCCTTCCTTTTTTAATTGTTTGGTTTTTTGGGGGTTTTTTTTAGTAACACATTTTGTTTCTGTTTAAAGTCTCTGTACTCTTGCTATATAGGTCTTCCCCATGTCCAAGAGCTGACATTCTAGCATCCTAAGGTGCCATATGAAGCTCCCCAATGGCGGAGGTTTTCACATCATGATTAATGATCCGCCTAGGCATGTGTGGAAAGAACCTGAAACCTGACCTGTCCGGAGAGACGTTTCAAGAAATTTTTGTTGGCAAAATTGGGGGGGGGGGGGGGAACAAACATGGCTGAAAAATCTGTCCTGGGCTTGTAGACCAATGTTGATTGGCTGGTGGTCCAATTTGTACGAAACTGATAACCCCTGAGCCCAGGGGCGTAACTAGACGCCTCAGGGCCCGGGTGCGAGAATCTGTTAAGGGCCCCCTCACCCCCCCCCAAAAACATGATTTTTACCCAACAATTTTTTTTCAACAAATTCAATTTACATATTGAATCATATCTGTAAAAAAATCAAAGAAAAAGGGGCGCATGTACAAAGGGCATAATCCAGGGGTGTCCAAGTTTTTTCTGCAGTGGGCCACTTCATCAGAATTGTATACGTGCGCGGGCCGCACTCATTTTTCACTGTGACAAAAAATATGGCCTTTAATAAAATATGCAGATTAAAATAAAGTAAAATGACACAAAACCTTTACTCTTCCTCCCACTGATTTCTGGGCCTTGAAAGTTTTGCAACTACAAATTCAGGATTCCCTGGATTTATTCTAGGGATGAACTAAAATGAAAATTCTGGACCAAAACATTCAGGGTTCACTTAGCCAAAACCGAAAATGACCCCCACCTTTAAAAATAATAATAAAAACTCACATGTTTAATAAAAGTAGGTAACACGCAATTGGACAAAATTAGCAATATGACTTGGCATGATAGGAGTGTGATTGCTAACAGCAATCACAGTCCCATCATGCCTAGGTTCCAGCACTTACACATCCATGCTATCACACACACACACACACACACACATTTATTCATATAATCATTAATTCACAGATTCATTCCCTCAATCACACACTCATTCAAACACCTTCCCCACCCCCTTACCTGCACTGCATCTCCCTTCGATGCCGCTCACAGACTTCAGCAGGGGGCGTGGCCTCCCTCTGCCTTCTCTGCTAAAGCACAGAGGAAGTAGGAAGTCACGTGAACTCCGCTTCCTCTGTGCTGTCCAGAAGACCCTCCCACAAGTAAGTAGCAGGGCTTGAGGTGCGGCTCGTGTAAGATCGGTTGCCCTGGCTGCCGATCTTACGCGGGCCGCACCTCGAGGTCTCGCGGGCCGCATGTTGGACGCCCCTCCCTTATTTAAAAAAAAAACGTAAAAAAGATTTCGGGCTGCCCCTTGGCTTGGGCCCCCCTGCCGCCGGGGCCCGGTCGCAGTCGCGACCCCGGTAGATCCGCCACTGCCTGAGCCATGTTCACGCCTTCTAACTTCCCTGGACCTTCGAGAACATGTCTTCTTAAGGCAAAAGCATTTCATGAACAAGCCCATCGGGAATGCAACATTTCTCTTTAGCTTATTTCTCGAACACGTACAAAAAAATCTGGTTAATAGAATCTTTTAGAAGAATAATGGGGTTTATTTCCCCCGTTTAATTTATAAAGCGTTTCCTGCTGTTTCTATACACATTATCGGGGCTTTTAGGGCTGTAGAACCCTGCGATACCCTCATACCCAGCAAACATTCTGACCTCCTAGAAAAGAGGGGCATCAGTGGAGGAGAGAGGGGCATCAGGGGTGAGAGGAGTATCAAGGGGAGGAAAGAGGCATCGGGGGGGTAGGGGCATCAGGGATCTGAGGACCATAGAGGGACTGGCCAAACTAAACCAGAACTCTTGGTAAGAACATATACCGTCTCCTTGGTGATAGCACGTTCTGTATTATACACGTCTGATCACGTATTAGCCGGTTTGGGATAATTAATGATTCAGGCCTCACGGCAATACCTGTGAGGCAACCAGATGGTTAATTTAATGTTCTGATTTGGGCAATTTGCATATTTATAAGGAAGCCTTATTATGCGTATTAAACATTGGAATTGTTAAAATCGGGTTCCTCGTGGGATTAATATTCTAGCGATTTACAGGTTCTGTGAACGTTCCATAGAATTCTCACAATGAAATATGGAAAAAATAACCATAAATTACGACATAGAAACTGAGAATTTGCCAGCAGATCAGACCCATTCGGCCCCCACTGCATTAGCTTCTATCACTTTTTATTGAGGGAGTGGTAGATAAATGGAACAGCCTCCCAGCAGAAGTAAAACTTCCTTCCATTCCATCTCATTCTCTGATACTCTAGTGTTAGATTCCGGTCTCTTGTTGTAATTTTTCTCTTCCTTTGGAATAAATTCCCTCCTGTACTTTGCTAAACCCCTTTATGTATTTAAATATCTCTCCCATCCCCTCTCTCTCTCTCTCTTCTCCCCCCAGTCTCTCTCTCCTCCCCGTCTCTCTCTCTTTTTCTGTTCATATTGCACAATTATAAGATTTTTTTAAAATCAGAAATATATATAATTTTATTCACCTCATTGCTCCACAGGAAGTAGGAAGTCAAAAATTACCATGAGGAAAATTGACCTAAAATGTGTTAGAATGGAACGCGTGTTACATTCGACATTTTTCCCACATTATACATTTCTGTGCGTTAAATACATATATGTAATGGTGTCTACCAAAAAAATAAACAAAATGCACATATTAGACCCCCCCTTACTTGTATCATGGAAGCGTCCATCTTAACTTCCTGTTTACAGAGACTGCAGGATAATTCCTTCCTGTTACCCCCCCCCCCCCCCTGCTTTAATGGAAGCGATGATTGATTATAGGAAACAATATTTCCTTGAATCATTATTTTAAGTGATTTTAGTTTAAGATGAAGCTCGGGAGCAGATCGCTCCTGACGAGGAGAGCTTCGCACCGGCCGTGTCCCTCCCAAGGTCTCCTCTGGGGCCGGCGAGGGGCCCCGTGGGGTCTGGAAACATAAATTTAATTGGCTTTTAGCAGCTGGTGTGATTTACTGATTAGAATGAGTCTCTGCCGGGAGGACGTCGGCCCCGCGCCGGATACCCAACGCCGTCTGGCTTCCCCTGGCTTTGTTGTTGTTATGAAGATAATTGGATATTTGGGTTCATTTTTATAAAATGAAATCTTGCGTCTATCCCGTATTTAATACAAAAGGGAGAAAAACCCACAAGACAAACAAACAAGATTTATAAAAAAAAAATATTTCCGTATGTCTGCGGATTTATTACGTGCGGATAAAAGGTTTTCACGTCTTGCGCCTCGTTGCCAGTATTTAAAATGGAGACAGAGGGAGAGTGGTTTTAGGGCTGGGGTGGCTTTTTGCCCTATTGCTGGGTATTTGTGTAACCAAGTGGGGCATTTAAAAGAAGAATAATGGGGTTTATTTACCCTGTTTAGTTTATAAAGCCGTTTCCTGCTGTTTCTATACACATTATCAGGGCTTTTAGGGCTGTAGAACCCTGCGATCCCCTCATACCCAGCAAACATTCCGACCTCCTAGAAAAGAGGGGCATCGGGGGGGGAGAGCGGGGCACTTGGCAGGTATTAATTTGTATTTCTTCTTTTCTGCAGATCCTTCTGCCCCAAATGTTCAAGTTACCCGCCTGACGCTGGTCTGTGACGAGGCTCCGGGACCCATCACCATGGATTTAACTGGTAAAGGCACATTTTATATAAATATTATAATATATCATTTATATTCCTTAATTTTAACCTGTAATCCGCAATGTTGTTTGCCTCCAACTTTAGATATTACAAGTTAATGCCCGTTTATTGCGCGCCATTGCCTGTAGCTCACAAAAGAACCTCACTCCATTAATATATAATAAAAATAATAAATGGGGTTCTCAGGGCCCCCTATAAACCAAGGGGGTGGGGACAATTGCCAATTTTTTTATTTTTTTTTGTTATTTTCTTTTTCTTACATTATCTGAC
Organism: Spea hammondii; assembly: GCA_029215755.1. Lineage (NCBI taxonomy): Eukaryota > Metazoa > Chordata > Amphibia > Anura > Pelobatidae > Spea > Spea hammondii. Next base: position 10,151,782 of record JARDYJ010000006.1, read on the forward strand.
TCCTTTACAGAGAAATTTAACTTAATGTTACAAACAGTAATACCCGAGATATATATATATTTATTTCTTTTCGTAAATTAGTCTTAATTAACTTTCGTTTCTTGGGGGGAATTAAATCGTAATTACCTTTCAGAAAGTCTGATGAATGTGATGATAAAACGAAGAGGATTTATTATCTTATTTAAAATTAAGATCATTAAATGCAACATTGTAACGCGCTCTGATTTCTCTACAAGATGAAAACGGGGAATTTTTCTCTTTTTTTTTTTTTCTTCCAGTTTTTTTGTTTTTTTTTTAGATTTGTGCATTTAATATCATATACTATAATAGTGCACAACACTGCCGTCTGCTTTATTTATACTATCAGGTTATACAAAACTGGAACGTTTATAGAATTCTTACTATGTGGCCCTGATTAACCTTTCAGGAGCCGTGGGTTTTAAAGTTATGCCTTTCCTATGCGTTAAAAAAATATATATGTGTATATATATTTTTTTGCTTAATTTCTTGTAAATTTTGTAAAATTTTTCTATTAAAATATTCTGATTATTCAGTCTTTGAATTAATTATTTAAACATAAGCATCATTTAGAGGTTTAACGGGGTAATTCCTGCTAAACTCAGCAGTTTTAAAATAAATGCGTCTCGCGTATAAATCCCATTTGGAATAAATGATGCCGTCGGATCTGTTTGGCGATTATTAAAACACATTTTTAAAACTGATTTTTGGGACATTAATTATTAATGCTCAGCCAGTATACCAAGTCTGTTCAACCCGGTCCGGGAGGGCCACAGAGAGGCCGAGACTTCTTTCTATCCCTGCATGAAAACAAGTAGTTTAATCAATGTTTAATTGTGATGTCTGTGCTTAAGCTGGGATATTTATACCTCCCAGCGGTCCAGATTTTAATGGGACAGTCCCAATTTTCATTTGCTTGCCCCAGGTAGTTCCCAAGATGTGACTTGGTGCCTTATTGTGGGGGTATTTGTGTAACTGAGGGGGGCATTTAGTAGAAGAATAATGGGGTTTTATTTACCCCATTTAATTTATAAAGCCGTTTCCTGCTGTTTCTATACACATTATCTGGGCTTTTAGGGCTGTAGAACCCTGCGATACCCTCATACCCAGCAAACATTTTGACCTCCTAGGAGAGAGGGGCATCGGGGGAGGAAAGAGGGACATTGGAGGGGAGAGAGGGGCATCAGGGGAGAGTGGTACCTAAATAGGTGAGGTTGGTGAAATGTAATGTTTCAGGTCGGTGCAATTAACTCCATTAAGCCGTATTGATTACCCCAAAGAGATGACGTTAGGGCCGTCGGCCTCGTATTCCCCCTGCTTATGCCCAGGTGTTAAATCCTCGTTCAAATGGCTTTTTATGAAAAATGTTTTATTGATTTTTGCGACCTCGTTACATTTCGATCGTTTGGCGGCGTTGGTGCACGCGTGCGATTACACAATGTTGCCAATAATTGAATTAAGTTCCCGTGCCGTGGATCACGTGGGGGCATCGAGAGATGGATGTTGTGGCTGACAGCCGGTGCTGATGAGGGTCCCAGGCGGTGTCTCTCCGTGTAACTAATGGGGGGGTGAAACGCTGCCCCCCCCCCATATAATACAGATACCCGGAGCACAAGCCCTCCGCCTCTCTCCATGGGCTTCTATTAGAATTAACGCTTTAATGTTCCCTTCTTCTACTAGAATAAATCGGGGGGGGGCTTTTCAGTTTCTGGGGTTTTTTTTTATTTTTTTTATTATTATTATTATTTTGAATGTGAAAAGCTGATAAAAATTAATCCAGGTATTTAAATTTGGGGGAAAACAATTAACAGTAAAGAAAATCGAATAGTCGAAAATTTTATTATTATTTTTATACTTTTGTGACAATGCCCAGCATCCTAAGCTTTTTTTTGGGGGGGGTCATTTTATTTTTTGGATTTTCTTTTCTATACCAAATACCCATGTTAACCCCTTTTTTTTGCTTTGTTTGCAGGGAACGTGACGGCTCTGAAGGAGACAACGTTTGTATTAAAAGAAGGCGTCAGCTACAGAGTTAAAATTTCTTTTAAGGTAACTACCGATTGTTTTTTTTTTTTTGTTTGTTTTTTAAGTATTGTGTATTTTTTGAAAATAATATTTGCCATTTTTATGGTTTGTATCAGGTAAACAAGGAAATTGTCTCCGGTCTGCGATATGTGCAGCTCACTTACAGGAAGTCAATCAAAGGTAAGCTTTTTATATATATATATATATATATATATATATATATATATATATAATCATATTCCGTGGCCGTGAGGGCATATGGGAAGCCCCTTTTATTTTATTTATACATGTACTGCCCACTCCCCGCCCCCTTTGGACATTGTCCGCCCGGTACCGCCCCCTTCCTTAATGTTTTCCTCCCATAGCTCTCCCACAGGGCGTTGAAGCCCCGCCCCTTCTTACCCTAATAAGGTAAAATCCTTCTTAATTTAGCAGTGGATGGGGCGGACTCTTGGCCAACATCAAAATAAAAGTGATGAGTCCAGACTGGCCATCAGCGGGCCGGTGCCCCATAGTGTCTGCGACGTACCTTTAATTTCCTGTGCTTGAGTCTTATCCTACATTAAGAGTGACACGTGGCCCCGTGTATCCAACATGCGTGTCATTTATCATGTCCCAGGGAGGGTTTTCATTCCCTATCTGTTCCTGGAAATGACCGCAGCTTCTCGCATCATCTTGTTCGTGAAAGATAAAAAAAAAAACAAAAAAAAAACGACATTCTGTTTTCCTCCCGTTCTGGAAGAGAGCTTTTTAATGCGTATGACATCATAGCTAAACATTCCTCTAAAATTAACCCCCCACCCCTTGCAATAACCGCTCACATGTATTGGGGAGAGGAATCTGGAATGAGAAGGTTTGAAATGTTTCAAATGTATTATTATTATTATATGTTTTATTTGATTTATTGTTAAAGGGACAGTTTAATGTCACTGGCACCCACATCACAGAATTTACTTTAAAAAAAAAAATTACCGTATTGGCTCGGATATAGGCCGCACTTTTTTCCCCCACTTTAAGTCTTTAAAGTGGGGGTGCGGCCTATATTCGGGGTCTAGCGCCCGACGCCCGGGACATGCAGTCCCGGGCGCCGGGCAGGCAGCGGGGTTAGGATACAGATCCCCCGCAGCGGTGCAGGGGACCTGCATCCTACTCCCCGATACGCTCAGACAGCCTCCCCTGCCAGCACTTCCCACGGGGGGGGTGCCGGCACGGGAGGTTGTCTAAGCGCATCGTGCGGTTGTCTAACCGCACGATGCGTTTTACCTCTGGCCCCCCGCCTGACTTACCGGAGCAGACTCCCGGGTGTCTTGCGAGGCCGGCGGGGGACATCTACGCAATACGCGTATACAACTTCCAGTGCCGGCACATCCGCTGAGTCCCGGCACATCCGCTGAGTCCCGGCACCGGAAGTTGTATACGCGTATTGCGTAGATGTCCCCCGCCGGCCTCGCAAGACACCCGGGAGTCAGCTCCGGTAAGTCGGGGGGCAGAGGAGGACAGTGGCAGCATATCTTGGGGAGGGAGGAGGACAGTGGCAGCATATCTTGGGGAGGGAGGAGGACAGTGGCAGCATATCTCGGGGGGGGGCGGGACAGTGGCAGCATATCTCGGGGGGGGGGGACGGACAGTGGCAGCATATCTCGGGGGGGGGACAGTGGTAGCATATCTCGGGGAGGGAGGACAGTGACAGCATATCTCGGGGGGGGGGGCAGCATGTTTTTTTTGGTGCTTTTTTTAAAGAAAAAAACTTTTTCTTTAAAAAAGCACCAAACTTTTAGGGTGCGGCCTATATACGGGTGCGGCCTATATCCGAGCCAATACGGTAATTTAAATTATATTTAAATGTTTTTGTGACCTGTCGTCCCAACAGTTGACAAAGAGACGCACATGGTCGGCAGCTACGGTCCGCGAATCGACGAATACGAGTTCCTGACGCCTCTGGAAGAAGCCCCCAAGGGGATGCTGGTCAGGGGCACCTACCACATCAAATCCTTTTTCACGGACGATGACAAAACCGACCATTTGTCTTGGGAGTGGAACCTCAATATAAAAAAAGATTGGAAAGACTGAAAGAGAAAAAGAGAAGAGAAAAAAAAGCCACATTTAATTCCACTCCTTAATTGATAATTATTGATTACAGACGAATATTAACGTGTATTAAAATATACGAGGCATATCGTGGTTTCTACATCTGTTTTCTAATAGTTAACTATAGTTTCTATAAAAAAAAAAATACGTGAAGACCGCGTTTAATAAAAAGGCAAACTTCAATGTGATATTTCTGCGGACAATGTTACCAGTCCAATTGTCGATAAAGTTAGGTGAATACAAATATATTTACAATGTTACTGTCGCTATAACGTGTTTGTGTTCCATTGATATCATTCCTTAGCGCCGTTGCTTTATGGGTAAAATATTTTCCTGGAGTCATTCGCGGCTCCTCTATGTATGATGCATATTCTGTCTGGGAGGCCAATTTTAACGTGAGTGGGGGCCCCCTTTATACAATCTTTAGGACCCAATGCAGGTCGCAATCTTTTATATAAGGTATACCGTCGGATCTAATTCAGATTATAGTCTCGGTAGAGCACACGGAGCACATCTTTCGGCTCCTGGGGGCCGCGGCGATTGTTTACGGACCCTAAACCCATCCCCTGCCCCCCTCCATACAGTCTGAGAGTATTAGGGGCCCCTAGAATGAGCCCTTGTTTTTTAGATTAGAGACATCCTGGATTCAATCCGCAAAAACATGATATGATGACCAAAAGAAAAAAAAAATGGCCCGATTTTAGGACATTTGCGTAAAATCCTAATTTTTTTTTTTTTTTATTCTTTAAAAAAAAATAATAAAAAAAAAAATCTTGTTTTTATCTGCTGTCAGAGCACAATATCGATCTTTTGATAGGTAAAATTTCATCGAAAACAAGTTAATTACACAAAATGTTAACCTTTTTGGTGGTGATTTTTCAACGGAAACGGGAAATAGAGATTGGTGCCAAATGATGCACAGAATGTCCCTTTTGTGTTTTTTTTTTTTTTGGACATACATTGTTGTTGTGAGCAATAAGGTATTTCACACAAGGAACACAGAAAAAATTAGTAGGTGGGGGTTACAATTACCTTTTGTATTTTTCTCGATTTTTGCCCCCCCGCCAAAAAAAGTGTGAAATCAACTTTAAATTTAAAATGCAATTTAAAGACTTTTTTAATTTTTTTTTTATTTTCTTTTCTTTTTTCAGGCAGCGGTGAGTATTTTGACTTTAGATGTTGAACGTACTGAATAGTGTCCAACACACCCTAATCCTGGCAAACAGTCCTGACATAGTAGCACAGAGACTATCTTGGCAGCCTCTTATCTCGCATTTAATAAATTCTAGCCGTCTGAGATATTCTGTTTACCGGCCCACACCTGACCAAGTACTACTTTTAACTTCTAATTTCCTTTTTAATTTTTGGGGTAAAATTTTGGAACATACCAAGTTCCGCAAAATTTGGCCTGCGCGTTTCGCTACTGAAGAATCGGTCTTTAAATGGCGGGGTGGGGGAGGGGGGTTTACCGCACATTGTTTTATTATTCATCAACTTTTTCTTATCGGAGAGACCAAAAATTCTGTGACTTTTGAGAAATCGACAGCTTTTTCTTAGAGGCCGCATCACCCGCACAGCACAAAAAAAAGCACATCCGAAACGCCAAGCGAAAGCCGATGTTACCGACGCGTACAGCAATATTCAGATCCGTGTAATCGCCTCCTTCCGGGGCTTTAATCCCCTCTAACTAAAAACAAAAAAAAAACGATTAAGTCTCAGGGAAGGATTAACCGCGCGCTTCACTCACGCGCCGCTGCCGAAAAATACAGGTTTAATCCTTTTGGGCAATGCGACTCTGTGCCATCAAAGGGTTAAATTATCATTTCTTTTGAGAGCGTATTATTAATTATACAAAATAATAATAAAAAATGAAAAAAAAAAAGACTCCATGGCTTGTAAGACCATTGATCCTCGGTTTGGGTAACCGCGACATTTAGCCGATAAGAAGTTGCATCGATGCATGAAAATATTAATTTTCTGTTTTCAGGATCCTTGGGGGGGGGGGTTGGGGATGGGATTTCCATTTTGGTCTGATAGTGAAAAAATATCTGTAATTTGAGTCAATAAACATTTTCTTTGATCTATCTGAACTGTCCACAGGCTATTTATTTGTTTATTTAACTTTTTTTTATATATATGTATTTTTTATTTTGTTATAAGATATATATATATTTTTTTAAATGATATATTTATTTAGAATGGGTTTTTCACTCCCAATCGTGGTTTTCTGGGACGTTGAGAAGTAAAATACAATATATATATATATATATATATATATATATATATATAATATACATAAAAAAAAGTTTTTAATCATAGTACGGTTTCTTGAGTTAATTATCTTACTGGAAGGCATCAATTCTATCTTTTCTTCTTTTCTCGGCCGGTCCATATAATAAATATTATGTTCATGCGCTATTGAAAGAGGCATTAACCAGACCCCCGGAGGTGAGACGCAACGGCGGAGACAAAAAAAAAATGGAATTTATCAACGTGATGCTATGCAGAAAATGTCAACACGGTGGAAAGTCCTTTAATTACATAAAAAAAAAAAAATCTACAATAACATTCCTAATACCAGTGAATAAGATCACATTAAAGGTTTAAATCCATGGTTTTATTTCCCTACTAATGTTTAAAAAATAAAATAATTTTGCGGCAGATTTTAAAAAATTTGTAAAAAAAAAAAAAAGCATAAAAAAAAATAAAAAAATGACATTAATTAATTTATTAAATTTTTCCTTTTCATTTTATACTTTGCATGGATAATGTAATTATTATTATTATTATTATTTTATTATCTTTTATTTATACGCAGCGCTGTATCGGATGGAATCCCCGATATACTCACATTTATTACTAGAACTACACGTTTATCCGACACGTAGCGGCGATTGTACATTTTATTGACGTTGACGGAGTTTATGAAAAGTTGCTTTAGGTCTTTACTCTTTCAAAGGGTTAAATGTGTTTCTATGTAACATGTAATAAGCGCGGGTCACCCTTGAGGATCTGGAAGGACACGGCTCGAGATATGATAGGCTGGAGTAAATATTTAAACTAGGTTTGATATTCGGCTCGGAAACCAGTAGCAAAGCTACACGAATCCCGGGTGACGGAGCGTCACGGCCGCCGAGACTTTATCTGCTCCCCCCGTGTTATTCCTCCGTCTTCGTGCCGCCTGCCTCCGTTCCGCCATGAGATGGTCTACGCTTCTTCTGCTCTGCCTGCTCTCGGCTCTCCGCGCCGGGGCAGAAGACCAGGACGTCGAGAAAGACCCGACGTCCGCCGAGGACGCCAGCGCGGAAAAGTCTGATGATATCCTCGAGGAAGACAACGTCTTGGTGCTGAACAAGAGGAATTTCGACAAAGCCCTTCAAGAATACCCCTTCCTGCTGGTGGAGTTTTGTAAGTATGGATCCACCTATATATATAAATATATAAATATATACATCGCCTTCATCCAACTTTGGTGGATCTCCTCATAGTTGAAAAAGTACATTAATGGTGGAGGATGATGGGAATTATAGTTTCAGAAAAAAAATCCTTGGTGTTCCTCGGCTCCACGGCACAAGAAGCCGGTCCACGTGTGTGAAATATTTTAACGATTTATTCTTACCAGAGACAGCGCCTGGTATTCCAGCTGCCACGGATTATAATTCCTCTAAACTCTCCGTCTATAATGACCATTCCATAAACAATCAAACCATTTCATTATTTATCCCATTGTACCGCGCTACGGAATTTGATGGCGCTATAGAAAACAATAAATAATAATAATAATTGTTTTCATTGTCAAAGAACAAATACTCTTACTATATTAGATTCCATTTTTTTGTGTTAGAATTCAGTAGATTCATAAATGTATTAATGTAGTGAATGAGCCAATATAACTGGTGGCGTCGGATGACAGCCGCGTGCAGTAAATCCCCGTGGAAGAGGAGGGGGCGTGTCTACTGAATACAAAATGGCTCCCTCCGTGCAAATGCTCAAAAAAAAAGTTAAATAAAGAAAGACAGGATTTTACTCCTGTGACTTTAGACGGAAGTGGAGCGCCGGCAGATCGGCCCCATTTGGCCCCCGTCTAGTCTCCCGTTTCTCCTGCTGTAAAGACTCAATCCTTAATCAGTCGTTGGTCTCGTCTTAGATTCAGGAGCCGTATGCCTATCCCATGCATGTTTAATACCCTCACCGTATTACCCTCTACCACCTCTGCTGGGAGGCTGTTCCACTTATCTACCACCCTCTCAGTAAAGTAATATATTGAAAAATTACAGACCTTTTTCATACAGTCCTCCCATGACACCGCCCATTTTTCAATTTCCCAATGAAAAAATGTATTTATTGCATGTTAATTAGGCATAGAAATATTTATAAAAAGGGAATTCAGCAAAACATCAAGAAAACATAAGTTATTATAAATATTATTTTTTAATATATCTTTGCTATTTTTTCTTTAACATGCCACGGGACGGAATAATTTTGACTGTTTGAATAATAAAATTGTTTTAAGAATTTTGAAATTTAAATTTTGATATATCAAATGTTTGCCTTTTGGAATGAAATTAAAAATCCCTTTATTAGGAAATTTGTAAAAAAATAAATAAATTATATATATATATATATATATATATATATAAATCTTAATTATTACTATAATAAAATATAAAATAATTAAGAGTTCTGGCCGGTCAGTAGGAGCCACCTGGTTGTTTCCGTGGGAAGAAGCATCTGGTCGCGTTAGATAATATAACCACAGAGGCTGAGCGCGGCCTTCAGCCTCCAGCTGCCTCCCTCCCATCATAAACAATTTATTTACTGCCCGCCTAAGGGAAACCCAGGGAAACAGCCCAATATTAACGAATAAATGAAAATCAAATGAAAAAATACATTTAATAAAAATTGAATACATCGGCAAAAGATTTTTTTTTTTTTAAATGGCAATTTAGAAAGTTGCTTTTTTAAGGCTATTTGTGTTTTTTTGGTGATAAAATGAATTGGAAACACATTTTCTATGTTACATTTGTAACATTGTAACACGTTGGTTTTTCGGCAGACAGTTATTAGACAGCCAGAGGTTTGGGAAGTCTATACATGCTGCCCAGTGGGGCCAACCTGATAAAATCACCGATCTCTTTCTCCAGATGCCCCATGGTGCGGCCACTGCCAAGAACTTTCCCCCAAATACTCCAAGGCTGCGGAAATCCTGAAAAATCAAACAGCAGAGGCCAGGCTGGCAAAGGTGGACGCGACGGAGGAAAATGACCTGAGCACCGAATTCAACGTCAACGGATACCCCACAATCAAATTTTTTAAGGGAGGAAACAGGACGGGGCACATTGACTATGGTGGTAAGAATGGGACTTCTAAATATTCATAAAAAAACACTCAAACGCAGTAAAACCTGCTTTTATCTCATTTTCTTCCAATAAACTCCCTTTATCTGCAGACCTGGAGCCGCCGTTGCTGTCAGTCATGTGATATTTTGGGTGATTTTCCCGGCTCAAACACCGCACTGAGCTGATGCTTTATGGCGATGCTAATGAAGTCCGTTCCTCCATAGACTTTCATTAGTCAGAGAGTCTGACTGAGCGATTAAGACCGAGTCGTTCTATTATTCCCCACAGGCAGTATGATAAGGAGTCGGGGGGTTTAGTAGATCGGGGATCAGATAACAGAGCGGGAACTCAAACAAACGGCTGATATGCAGCTGCCTGAAAACATTTATATTATGGGGGCAAAAACTACCAATAAAATAATGATGGGAGATCAGTTTAATGACAGGGATCACATTGTTGGGATGTTATTTCAATTATGTTTCATCAGCACAGTGCATGTGAACGAACGTTTCGGGTGATACAGAGTATCTCTAATCTACGTTGATTGTTTTATTCCCAGGAAGGAGGGACGTGGAAGGTTTTGTGAAGTGGATGCTGAGGAGGCTCAGTCCTTTGGCCCCCGTTCTCGATGATGTGGCCAGCGCAGAGAAGTTTGCCACCTCCGGCAACTCCCCTGTCATCGCTTTCTTCAGGGTGAGATACATTATATCCTCCCCTCTCATAAATGAGATATCAGATGAGTTGGGTCTAAATCCAATTCCTTTGGCAGACAGAAAGTACAGGGAGGGATTTGGGTCTCAAATTTGGGGATTCCTAATTACTCTGGCGAGAAAACTGTCCGGCTTTACCCCGAAACGCAGGAACAGAAAGGAACGCGTTGTTCTTGATCATAAATTCCAGAATAGCTGTTTTATTTCCTTTAATTTGTTATTTTACAGGACCCTGCCGATGGGGATCTCAAGCTGTTTAATGAAGTTGTCGAGAACGCAGAGGAATTTAACTTTGCTGTCGCGCACAAAGAAGAAATATTCCAAAAATTCGGGGTTAAGGACGACACGGTCATCTTTTTCAAAAATGTAAAGAAAAACAGAAATTCACATTTTTTTTCTCTCCAAAGTTATATGGTGACTGACTGTCCCCCATCTGGTGCTCATCTCCTGCTTTTTCACCTGCTCACTGCTGCCAGTCACTTATTTGATTTTTTTATTTTTTTTTAAACACAATTTTTTAGGTTTTACTGTTTGCGTGAAACTCCTATTTAGGAGAATTAATTTAAAAAAAAATTGGAAACCAAAATAATAATAATAATAATATAATTAATAATAATACAATAAATAATAATAATAAATCAGTTTGTCTTAGTCCATCAGTTCTAGTTTAATCGCTCCCCCTGAATATATGTTTTGTAAGAAGCGCTGCGTAAATTCTTGATGTTATATTGATAAAAATATTATTATTAATAATAATAATTAAAAAATACAGTAATAAAACAATACTATCTATTAATTTAAGAAAATAAATATTTCTAGCCGTTAGATAAATGAAATATTCTGTATTCAGCTTCACTTAACCCAAATAATGTTTTTTTTGACACAATTGTTTTAATATGACTTGTAATCGATATCCCGGCGTCGCGTTGATATTATCATTTATTATTTATGGGGGTTTTGTTTATTTAGTCTGAAGAAAAATACGAGTATAGTTTTGAGGAAGATGTTGGGCTGGACAAAGACGAGCTCACCCGATTCCTTAATGTGAACAGTTTGGATCTGGTGACCGAATACAGCGAAGAGGTGAGTCTGGGGTTCTGATAAATGATGTCATTCATGATCAATGGGCATTAAACACGACATATTTTCGGACACATTGTATATCATGATAAAGTAACTGTATTTAACCGGCAGAAATATATCTACATCTACACAGATAACATAGACTTTATCACATGAAATTATGTATTTATTTGCCGTGCAGACGTCTGAAAAGATTTTTGGGGCTAAAGTTGAAAACCACCTACTGCTGTTCATCAATAAGAGCGAGGAATACCATCTGGAACTGCTAGAAAACTTCCGAAAAGCAGCTGCCGAATTTAAAGGAAAGGTACGATCTATATATATATGAATATATAACATCATATACTCCACTTACTAGCAAGAACATAGTAAATTCTCTCACTGTATTAACCTCTACCACTTCTGCTGGGAGACTGTTCCACATATCCACCGCCTCTCAACGTATTTATTTACAACAAACTTTGCTGTTTCCAGGTCCTGTTTGTTGTAATTAATTCCAATGGTCCACATGCTGGTGTCCTCGAGTACTTTGGGCTGAAAACCACCGATATCCCCACTATTCGATTTATCAACATTGAGTTGGTGAAGAAGTTCTCATTTGGGGACGAGAAGATCACAACGGAGGCGGTTAGACTTTTTTGTCAGGGTGTCCTCGATGGCAAAATAAAGGTAGGGGGGACTCTTTTACGTGGCCTTTTTTTAACTATTTTTATTGTTTAAGAAATACAAAGTCATTAATGGGACATTTTCTATAATTGAGTAAATATTCTGACATTTTCTGTAGATTTTAAAAAGTTTAAGATATATTTAAATAGTCTCTCTCTCTCTCTCTCTCTATATATATATATAATTTATATTATAGATTCATTTATATATTTATTTATTTATTTATTTATTTTTGCAATATTTTGTAGCAAAATCTCATGAGCGAGGAAATTCCCGAAGACTGGGACAAGAATCCAGTTAAGGTTCTTGTTGGAAAGAACTTTGAGGAAGTGGCTTACGACGAAACAAAGAATGTGTTCGTAGAATTTTGTAAGTGTATAAAATGGCGAATGAGAGCTTTTTGCCTGGAATTCATTACATTTTGGGTTTTACTATATTTAAGGTGGGGAAGAGGAATGAATGAGTGTTGGAAAGTTGATCTACATTTTCCTTGCGTATTAATATTGTTTTGGAATAGTTTTTTAGAATTTATATGAATCAGTTTTTTTCCCCCAAAGTGTAATATTAATACTAAACATAAATGTTTCAGTCTTGCATATTTACTAAGCAAACACTAGGTGGCGCTCCAATGCAATTATTTTTATTACAGATTTTAAAAATGCAGAGATTGGCTCTAGAATTCCGGGGGCCCAACTTTAACGCCAGTAATAAAAATAATAACTAATACGATGAGGAAAGCAGTATTTCTGTTCACTCATTTGGAGTTAGCATTACACTGATACAACTTTATGAGAAATCTGGATTAAATGTAGGGTCTTTCCTTTTCATGCTCCAAGGGACCCCTGGGGGCCCCTAAACAGTTCCTTATTCTGTTCATATGGCAGCATCGCCCCTGTAGGTGGGGAATCGGTATTTAGTGTAAACCGCTTCGATATCTCTTACTGTGTTTGTCGTCTGGTGTCAGACGCCCCTTGGTGCACGCATTGTAAGGAGTTGGAGCCAACATGGGAGAAACTCGGCGAAAAGTACAAAGATCACGAAAACGTCATCATCGCGAAAATAGACGCCACAGCAAACGAAATCGACGGACTGAGAGTGAGGGGGTATCCAAATCTGAGGTTCTTTCCTGCCGGCTCGGGGCGAAAGGTAAGAAAATATCAGAAATAAGCTTAACGTGCAGGTGAGGAGCGCATCCCTTATCCGTGCGCGTGCACTCAGAGGACTAAGTCGCAGGGAGTCCGTGTGCCATGATGCCCCAGCACCCATTAAGGCCCTGGGGGGGGCGTGTGAGAATGAAATGCGTAATAGGCACGGAACTTACTGATCCTAAAAGACAGCGGAGATGAGACGTTCCAGGGTGCACCGGATCCTTCCAGGGCCACCAGTGCTTCCCAAGGGCCCCTTCTGCTTCCCAGTGGTCTGGAAGTCACCCAAGCAGTGGTGTATTTACCTTTGGCGCTGCCCAGACCAAGGTCCCTGGCTACCCCCTCCGTGGCTCCCATCTTCACTACAGGGCACCGGGATATGATGTCATGTCTTAAAGACACACAGCACCCGTTAATACAGTCTATGGAGACTGTTCCGATCTGCCCCCGGGTCATGCAGCAGGGGAACTGCCGCCTTAGGTGTAGTTGGCCTAGACCAAGAATACGTCACTGCGCCCAATAGCCTTAAACTTTGCAATTAGTGACATTCCACCCAAAAACGACACAATGAGAATTTATTGTACAAAATCCACAACCTTTGCACATCGACATCAGCAAAAGGGGTAGGATTAACATGCCAATCAGGACTCGAAAACAACAGACCAATTGGGGAAGGCGGGGCTTTAATACAGTAACCAATGAGAAAACAGAAGATCCTGTACTGGTAAATACATTATTTTAATGGAATTTCCACATCCAAATAAAATATAAAACATAAATGCATAAGAAACTCAATTTAGGTTTCCTCTTCTCCGCATGATTATTTCTCCCCATTGAGCTCCACAAAGTTAATTTTTAAGCTAAAATTCCAAAAAAATTACTCACAAAAAAGTTTATTATATTATAGGGAGTTTCCTTTAATGAATTTGGTTATTCTAAAAGCTGAGAGTTTCCCTTTGAGTCCACAAATTTAACTATTTTTGGAAAATATAGAAAAATATTAAAAACGCGTACATTTACATTTATATAGCTACAATCAGTTAAAAATACTTTTATAATTGGGTTTAAATACCTTTATTTTTTACATACGCAGAATATCGAATACACAAAAGAAAGGACAGTTGAGCTGTTTTCTGCCTTTATCGACAGCGGCGGCGTTTTACCCGAAGATGAGAAAAAGGTGAATATTTTAGGCCATCAAATTTAAGAAATATAATGTAAAATGTTATATTGTTTATAACGGATTTGAAATATTTTTGGATTTCTAATAATTCCACAGGATTCCCAGAGCGATAACTCAGCAGAAAGTAAAGAGGACGACAGCCAAGAGAAATCCAAGGACGAACTGTAACAGAGAATCGCGAACATCGGCAAGCGAGACGACGAGGCAGGAAATAGTTTACTTATTTAATGCGGAGGGGAAATAATAGCGAGAAAAGAAAAAAGCTATACATTGTTACAAATATATATATTTTTTTGTTTATCTCTTTTAAGTATAAACAATAAAAAGAACAATATTGTCCATAAGCGTCAAGATTTGTCTTTTCTTCCCAGAATTGTTCATAAAACAAAAAAATCTAATTACCCCAACTAAAGCGGTAACGCATATATCTGGGGGGGCTCCATTTTTAGTACCCCGGCTCTGACCATGGAGGCGACTGGGGGGGCATATGGCGACCCATCACTCCAAAGAGGACCTCGACTGCAAAAGGAAAAGAAAGATTTCTTACCGACGAAAACAACCCCATAAACTTCTCGATGTTATGGATTCTTCCATAAATGAGATTTTTGGTTTTTGGCCCCAAGCGGGACCCTTAGGCCGAGGTCCAGCTTTTTAAAAGGATGTATTCCCAGTTCACGCTACGATCGCGTCATAAGTATCACTTTATTTGTTGAGTTATAATTATCACCGATGTGAAGTCTTTACACAAGACTGGACAAAATGTGGTATTTTTTTGGAATATTGGCATTAACCCTACGTAACCCAAATACCGCTGTCTAAAGGGAATAAAATCCGAGGCATAGCGGCTGTGAACCCAGCAGGGGCAACGTTTCAGTAAAGAAGGTTAGACGACAGTCCTTTATGTTCTGTTTCCTTAAAGGGAAAGGTTAATACTTATTTTATTACTATTAGGGGCAAATTTACAACAATTACCCCACCAACTCTTAGTGGATAAAGTAGGCATGCGGCTAGAGGGTCGTGTTTTCTATACCACAAGACGAAAAACCTTAAAGGCAGCCCCACATCTTTACCCTCCACCGCGAGAAATATTTTTTATTGGGTCCCTACGGCTGCCTAAACCCAATGAAGCAGGAACAGGAAGAAAAAAAAGACAACAGAGAATGCGTACAAGAGTTTATTATTTCATTAATCTCCAAGTACCTTAAAAAAAAAAAAAATACAAGACAGCATTTTGTGGCATAATGATCAGTGACAGACGCTCTCAGATTGGCTGCTGTGCTTTTCAATTTTTTTTTCATTTTTTTTTTTTTTTTATTTAAGAAAATGTACATATTTACAAACAAAAAGAACCCTTTACAAAATATGTGAAACTGGGGAGAAAAAATTGGTTTCCCTGGATAAAATCAAATTGTTACAATCCAAAGTTCTACATTTAAAAGGCACTCTGTGATGTACGCCCATAGGCGTCAGACTCCAAACAGAGAATCCCCCCCCTCCCCCGTTTTTTTTCCGGAATAACAGAGCACAAAAGTACCAGAAATCATTTGAAAATATCTTCAAAAGACTATTTTTACTTTGGCTTGAATTTGTGTTTCTTGTTGAATATTACAAAGCAACTGAAACATGCTGGAGATGGCGTTACATACAGTATCCGCTTTAACCATTCCGGATTCCGTTTTCGGACGGAAAATTACAAGCCGGGTGTGTGTGTGGAACTTTATACAATATTAAGAAGAAAAAAAAACCATGCATTTTTAAATGTTTTCGAACCAAAGCTCCTCCAAATTATATAGTCTGATGTATGGGATCCAAGCCCATCTATAAACTGCATAAGCCATTAAAGGACATCCCCTGTAAGCATACATATTATATATATATATATATATATATATATAGAGAGAGAGAGAGAGAGAGAGAGAGAGAGAGAGAGAGAGAGCGAGAGAGAGAGATTTTTTTTTAAAGGGCAGAAAATATACAATTCAAAATTACATGAACCAAAATAGAAAAAAGGTACAAGTGAGCCATTAAAACCACGGAAGTGATATAATACTTAAAAATACAGCTGTGTTGCACAAAAAAAATAAAAAAAAAATGATGTATAAATATAAACAAAACAAACAAAAAAAAAAAACAGGAAAAAAACCCCCCTGGGCAATATATACATTACCAATTGAAATGTAATTATTCTTTCCTCCTCCTGAAAATAAAGCAGCAATAGCACTTCGGATACAAACTAGATTTTGCCGATTGGCTACCAAGAACATTCCCAATATCTGGATAAATCTCGTCAGCGTATTTTTTTTTTTTTTCCTTTTTCTTTCTTCAAACATAATAACGAAATCTATGAAATAGCAGTGGCAAGTTTACAGTTAACATGCAATATATATTATTTAATATATTAGAAAACATAATATACAGAAACTCTAATGAAGCAATTCAGACTCACACGTGGCATTTGTTTGATTTCATAAAAAAAAAGTTAAACATTTAAAATATTTATAATTTCTCGAAAGCAGCTATTTACTGAATGGATGACTATAAAGGAATTTATTTCTACCGTTCAATATTTAGCTGAAGAATTTAAAAATAAAACATTGTACAGCTTTTTTTTTTATTAAACCAATGATATTTGTCTAAAATTGGATTTCAAAATTAAGCTGGTGAAGCAATGGGCCATCCAGAATCTCTCAAGAATATAGTTTTTGGTTATTACGTATGACTCAATTTTACTTACAGGAAAAAAAGCTATAAAAAAATGGGGCAATGTGTTTTTAACCCCTTAAGGACAATGGGCGGTCCCTAAACCCATTGAAAACAATGCATTTTGAGCCCGTACATGTACGGGCTTTATCATTAAGGGGTTAATGTGTTTTTTTAATTCCGATTGGTACACAGATTTATGGATATTTTAGAGGAAAGACTCCAATCATTTGGAGGGCAGCATTTTTGTTCTTTGAAGAATCACCATTTGGTCTTCTGATGCAAGCAGCACCAGAAATATCTGATCCCCTGAACCAATGTTTTATGTAAAATGCAGAAAAATAAATACATTAAAAAAAAACCTACTTTCTTTGGGTTGCAAGACTATTGATTCCAAAACACATCTCTCCTAAGGCTCTTTTCCCCAAATAATTAAAATAAAGCACTGTTTTGTTTTTTTCATTTAGTTCCTATTAAAATTACTTTTGCAGTCATGTGACAGACAGGGGCGTGGCCATCAGCACCACCGTGGTTTATAAAGGAGACCTGAAACGGATTACTGGGGTCTTAAAGCCATTAAAAACATTGTCCTTAAGGGGTTAAAACCCATTTTCTTAGCACGGAATAAGAACATGTATGGAAAAAATGGTAAGATATTCAATGTAACAAAGACAACGGCAACAATTATACTTAGAAGCCGAAAATAAATCCAGTTTTAGAACATAATATTTGACACCGTTTAGAAGCAGATGAAGACATCTCGATCATAATTTAGGTGTAAATTACGATTGAAAACAAAAAGTAATAACATTACGCTTCAATCTTCGTGTTCATTTTCAATGTATTAAAAACAGAATATGTTGAAAACCCTTCAGGGCAAAGCAGCTGCCAATTTGTATTTTGAAAGTCAGTTTCTTACTTTCTTGGATGTGGTTTTTATGAAAAATCCTTGG
This sequence comes from Spea hammondii, assembly GCA_029215755.1. Lineage (NCBI taxonomy): Eukaryota > Metazoa > Chordata > Amphibia > Anura > Pelobatidae > Spea > Spea hammondii. The sequence continues at coordinate 10,169,692 of JARDYJ010000006.1, forward strand.
AAATGAGGGAAACTTACAAAGAAACACCATCTGTACAGACCGGGGGGGGGGGGGGGGATCCTCCGTGCTAAGCATTAAATATAAGAAAAATGGTCTTTAATACCACAATGTCAACCAACGAACCAGGAGTTTGGGGATAGGAACTACATTTATCGAGATGAGAAACAAAAAAAAAACTTTTTTCAGAGGAAAGTCTTGACACATAGCATTTGGTGAAAAATAAGTTATTTTTCCAGGTTTATTATAAGTGGACACACTTAAGGACATATGCAGTGTGTAACTTATATAAATATGAAATAGGGGGGATGGGGGGGCACCCCAGTTTAGTTACGGATATAAATTACGGGGCACAAAAAGTCAATGAATGTAAAAACTACGGAGCTTACAGATGGCTGGCGTCTGGTGACATGAGCACCGTATAGTGTTTCAATTTACATAAGAGCACTGTGACAGAAAACCGCTTCCCAATTTATTACAACGTATCAAAAATATGAAGATTTTCATAAACAAGGTCCTATTACAATAGCTAATTTACCTGTACACGGCTACATTACATTTACTAATCCGAACAGAACAGCAGAATTTGGGATTGCTAAAGGCTGAGCCGGGCGCTTGGATTCAACACGGCAGCCTCTGTAACAAGCCTCCCAAAAACACGTACCACCAGGTATCACGACACGCGATGTCAAAGAGACACGCGTGTGTATGTCATGGTACAGAGTCTTCTGCCCTGCGGTTGCTGCATTTCATACATCTTCAGATGTCGCTTCTTCAGTCAATTTTTTCCACTTTCCCGATGATTTTCTCTTCGTAAATGGGTAAAATCATATCATCGTCCCGCACCTCCTCGAATACCACTCCGCAGTCAAACTCGTCACTTACTTTCTTAAAATAATACCTGTAAACGGAGAAGAAATCTTAGAACCAGAAATCATACAAGAAATTGGTGTAAATGTCCCATTCTCTGTATCTTAGGAAATCTTAAGAAATGCAGCCGGTGTAAGATCATAACCCGGTGTAAAATCCACGTGTTGTTGCACAAAAAAATAAAATAAAAATGGGTTGCTCATACGCTAGTGGTGTTTTGGGGAAGCTCCAACCCTTTTACTCAAGAATATCAAGGTTATGTCAAGAGCAGAGTCTCGGTATTCCAGGGAAATCCCAGGGGGAAGCCACAGCCAACAGCCCGTTCTGAAACATCTGCCCCAGAGCCACGACTCGGTCACACATGGAATCAGCACTGAGTATCTTAACACATCAGAGGATATCCTGCGTCATCGTCGTGGAATACTGCCCACCGTTGTGATAAAACATGAAGCCGGAATTTTACCTGTAATTTCCTTTCTTAGTGAGTAGCTCCTTAAACTGTCCAAGGGTCACGACGCGCCCTTTAACCATCGTCCTGTAGGGTATGGGCTCTCCGCAGAAGTAGTAAGCCACGACTATGTTGTCACAGGGCTGTGGGGCGCCACTTCCCGTCTTCTTCTGCGGCTTCGACCTAAAATAAAGAGGCAGAAAGCATGTCATTCTAAACCAAGGTTTGCATGTTTTTGCCGCAGAAAGCAATAAGTATAACAGCAAAAGCCAAAACCTTTGTTTGATTAAAAAAAACCCCAAATAAAACAAGAGTTTCTGGATGTTACCCACCAGCCCAAGGGTCATAGCTTAAATAGCTAAATGTTGGCCAAAAATGACAAATTCCTTGTTTCCAAGCCATATAACGCCTTGTTGGGTCCATAAGAGCTGCATTGATGGGAAATTGCAGCAAAAACTCCCACTACTCTAAACTCAGACTTTGGAGGTGAGACTGTTAATGTATTTCAACCCAGTATTTAGACAATATTACGTTAAGCAGATAAACTACAACATCAACTCCGCTCTGGTTAAAAGTAAATGTTTCAATAGAAAGGTTACTGCGTATAATTAACACGCAAAACAAATCTTACGGGACTTAAAGGAGCCAACACAAAAAAACTGATTGCAACACACATTATACAATTTGAAATGATACAGAATTTAAAAGATTTTAAATTAGATCAATACCATGAAATATGTTGATCGTCCATGAAAAATATCCAATACTCATAGCCGTTAATTAATTTACAAGTTAAAAACCCCGCTTACCTGATTCTGATCGCGCGCTCTACTGCGGGATTCGTGTCGGTGACACCGCAGAGAGGGTTATAGGTGCGGTAAAAAGGCACCCGGTTACTAGATTTTACTGCAAGGCCAGCAAACACACGAGGCGTAGCGATAGCGGCCTAAAGTCATTTACTCAGAGGGGCAGCAAATTGGAACGCTACAGCAGAAAGCGATCACTTCCAATCGCTACCTTGTTCATTGCCCGTAGGAGAAGAGGATTTAATAGTAACGTCAGCACGGGTTTACCCCGGGTTCGGGGGATATATTCACAGACCAGCATAGTATGCATACTGGAAGGGAGCTGAAATCATTTTCAAACCACAAAGTGCAGCGTTAACTCTTTAGTTAAAATGTGTGGAGTATGAATACAGGTGTTAGAACTCACTAAAAAAAACTAGCTAGGACTAAATTGTAAAACAAGAAACACAAAGGAAAAGCCGCTACAGGGGAGGCGGGAAATCTTTACAGCTATAGACATGTGGACACATGAAAAAAAGAGTGGCACATACTGTGGCTCTGAGAGGTCCATGTCGGAGACAGCGGGTACCACATTCAGCAGTGGAATAAAAGGTGGCCTGACAGAGGAGCGGCCTCGTTGGATAACCTCTTGGACATACCTGGAGAACAACCTTAAATATTAGAGAAGGTTCCTTGTTTCTGCTGATAACCGGCCTCGGGGAAGCCTTATACGAGAAACTTCAAAACTACACGCAAGTATCTTTTTATTGTAGAGAAACAACCCTATTGGCACTGCGATAGAAGTCATCAGATGACCGAGGATTGTTTGCCCCTGATGGGGTATTCCACGGCCCCCACTTAATTACCAGCTAGTAGTAATAACAAAACTTTTCCCTTAGACAACACAATTTCGTGGTGACTTAACACAAAGCCAGAGAGCTGCCATGTAGGAGTAGAATTGTGGATAAAGAGGAATGGAAAAAATATTACACCCTTAAATTAACGATGGAGACTTCCACTAACCACTTGCACGAAGGGCCAAAAACGCATGAATACCTTTGTTTGAGGGAGACTTTGCCGGTTCTCTTTTCCTCCTCTTCTAGCCGCCTGCGAGCTTCTTCTAGCTGAGTTAAAGGATTGGGGGCAGGATTGGGAGGCATGGTAGGGTCTTGAATAAACGGATGAGAAGGCTGCACAACGTTGCGGAGCTGAGCACTGACCCAGGGATGGACTGCGCCGGGCCGCTCGATGGAAAGGGGACGAGGCACATCATGAGTAAGCGGCTTCTTGGCACCCGAGGAGCTACGGTCAAAAATGTGGAGGCAATTAGTACTTAGCAAAAAGGATTACCGGTGATCTTAACCTTCTCTTCTCCTTAGAAATGGTCTTGGAATACATTTAAATAATTATCAAAAGCAACACTTTTTAATTACACAATGAGCTATCCACGAGACACCGGTCACAGGCATCTTGACATTGGAAGAGATGCTTATGTAGGCACGTCACATACCTATGGACGGTTTTCTTGTGCCTGCTAATCTCCTTCTCTCCCTCCATTATCCACTGCATGATCTTCTGGTGTCTCTCGGAATCGTCGGGCACAGCTGGCACCTCGTAAGTGGCACTTTCAATCTTGCCTGAATCGACTTTCTTCGCATTCCTTTTGGCAAGCATGCTTACTTTTCCACTGAAGGATAAAAATAATCCCATCACTTATTGCATTGGAGCGGTGACCCATGCCGTGACGAGCAACCTACAAGTACTGGGTATGGCGGTGCCCACATGGGACGATGGCCACACAGTAGCCCAAGGTTGGCCACTTTATTCTCATTAAAGGGTCTCAACCACAAGCAACTAGGAAACAATTTGTGGATTTATATACATTTTACCTGGAATTTCTTTAAAGAAAATGATTGATTAAATGTAGCTTTGGCTTAGCATACTGAAAGAAGGTGCACGACAGCCATGATCCAATATGTTTGCATAAACATCAAAATTCTACAGTATGTAAGAATTATTGGCACAATATGGTTACTGTCCATTTAAACTAAAATCAAAATCACTTACCCATAACCCAAAGAATCCATAGGATTGGGAGCCATTCCCATGCTCTCTGCGTAATTGCGTGATTTGGTTGCATAGTTATGAGACTCTGCGTTCCAGGCAACGTTACCCTGAATCCTCTGTGCGGCTTCTGCCTCTATCTGATCTTTAGGCTTCAGCCCACTATGGGGATGGAGGTGATGATAAACATACTTGTGGGGGAACATGTTTGCAGTCTCTAGTTTCGAGCTAGACTTGGCTGAATGTTTGTTGTGCCCTGCCTGCATTGAGCCCATCGCTCCGGGAATAGTTTTGCTGGAGTAAACACCGTCCGGGGAACGAGGCTTGGGGGAATGCCGCCCCGTTCCTGGGGACTGGCACCCTGGTGTCTTCATGACACGCTGCACATGTTCATCAAGGATGGATTCCGGATTTTCCTCGTGCGCATCTCGGATTTGCATTCCTACGCAACCCATATCAGAATATCGAGAATTGAAGTGATGCAACGGTTGGCTTGAAGGCAACTTGTGGCTAACCATTGAAGGTGCAGAAGAGATGTCCGCGTCGTCCCCTTCTTCTTCCTACAAGAAGCACGTGTTATTATTTCTAAAACTTTAAACGATAAAACATAATGATTTATTACAAAAAGCCCTATGTGTCTCTCTCTCTCTCTGATGACCAAGTAGGTACACGTGATTGTCCGGATATATGCAGACAGAAAACATCTCACGTTTCTTCTTAACGGCAGATTAAATATAGAAAAGTATAAATATAAAAGCAGCCGTTTCACCCACAGAGCAATAAGTACATTATTAAGGACATTAATAGCGGATACAGCAGCTCAGCTCCACACGGCGTTCATTTGCAAAGCGAAACATGTTAAAAAACGCAGAGATCAATAAGAAGTGGAGACTCACGGCTCGAACGCGCTTTAGTCTTTCTTCTAATTTCTGCTCGGCTTCGCGGTCTCTCAGGACTTCCTCCAAGCGACTTATCAGCTGAGCAGCAAATTTTTCAGGATCGACATGTATATCCTTTGGCATTTGATGTGGACGCTGGGGAATAATTAAAAGGAATACATTAAAACAAAACAAAAAAAAGGGTAAAAATAGATTTTGAATACTGAGCAGCTATTCTAGAACACAGTGAGGGTAAAAGTATTTGCCATGAGACATGCGGGACAGCAAGCATTGCTGATTGACATGGGACCGCAAGAAAAAATAAAGTTCCACAAGCGTAAAAATCCAAGAGCGTTTAACCAGAAACAGGTCTCCCAGCATTCTTCCTTCATATAAGGAGAATAAACATCGCTACTTGAGGGTCTTCGGTTTAAGTTGATACCTTTTATTGGGCCAACATGAAAAAAAGACACACTAACATAAGCTTTCAGGATCCTAGAGGTCTCTTATTCAGATGATAACATCTTAGAAGCCCGCTGAGTTCGCAAAAGCTTACGTATTTTTCTGTGACGACTCAAACGGCATCAACTTTAACTACATTTAACATTTTCTCTTGGGTTCTATCCATCTTTCTTACTTACAGGAATGTGAGGTAGAGGCACACGTCCGTTTGCTTTGGCACTTTCTTGCATTTCCCTGCGATGATGCTTGCGCATTCTATACGGTGGAATCCCATCGCTGAAAGATGTTGAGAGAAATTAAAAAAGGAATGAGATTTGAGATTATCTATATATATTAAATGTCCTCGTATGATGCCTCTGTCCTGGCTGAGAAGTAAGGTAGTTAACTCTTGTGTTTTGTGCTCTCTCTCTCTCTCTCAAAGCCAAAGAGAACAAAAATAAATTTCGCAGCTGGGGATGGACACTAGGAAGGGGCAAGACTTTTTATGCTTTCTATCACTCGCAATACACTCTATTACCGATACCAGCTGCTCCATGGTGTTTTATGTTGTTTATCTGAACAGTTTGAAGACTTACACACTGCTGTCTGTTAAGGACATGGTGTCGGCATCACTTGACATGCTCTGCTGTTCACTGTCGTTGGCGCTGGTGGCGGGGGCCACCGCGTAGCCGGTATTGACATAGTAAGGGTTAACGGGCTCCCTCCACGTCCCAGGCCTAGGAAGACAAAATTGAAAAGCTTATTAACAAGAGGCTCACACGGTCACTGACACAATTTATGTGAATATGTATCAAGATACTGAACGTGAGGCTGTCACCTATAAACATTTCAAAGGACAATGAATTATTTCATTAATATGGGGCCTGAATCTACCTGAACCTTAAACTCAAAGAATGGATTAAAATTAAAGGGTTTCTATCTATTGTCTGCAAAAATCTATGGATACTTTTGAAAAACTCAAATACTTTTATTATAACTATATATCTATATCTCTATACACACACACACACACATTCACTGGCCACTTTATTAGGTACACCTGTTCAATATACCCAAATAGCTAATCAGCCAATCACATTGCAGCAACTCAATGCATTTAGAGATGCAGACGTGGCGAAGGCAACTTGCTGAAGTTCAAACCGAGCATCAGAAAAGGGGAGAAAGTGGATTTAAGTGACTTTGAACGCGGCATGGTGGTTGTTGGTGCCGGGCGGGCTGGTCTGAGTATTTCAGAAACCACTGAACTACTGGGATTTTCACCCAAACCATCTCTAGGGTTTGCAGAGAACGGTCCGAAAAAGAGAAAATATCCAGTGAGCGGGGGCTGTGTGACAAATGCCCCATGTCAAATACAGAAATAAAAGTCATACATATTGCAGTATTTTACTCATTAAGGATGACGACTGCAGTAAATTAATGCACAGAGCGCAATATTGCACTTTAATGTTCCCATATGTGTAAAGGAACCCTGTTCGCCCACTCGTGGGGCACAAGACACTCTGACATCTCACATATAACCCCAAACGGCAAACGCACCAATTTCCTTCACTTTGAAAAGACGAGCGATATTTTTTTTTTTCAAAGATTAAGAACCATTAAAAATATATTTATACTACAAAGCAAAAAAGTGACAAACAGATCAAAGAGATGACGGGGCGCATGGAATAAGATCAAAGAGCAAATCAATGACAAGGGCGAAGCGGTATGTACTTTACCCCCTGTGGGTCACGGCAATAAAACAGATAAATGCATCCCGCTAGTAAACCGCACGCAGAAATACAAGCGCTTGCAGGTGCCAGCGGCCTAAATACCCCCCCCCCCGGAAAGCGTGTGGCGTTAGGGGGACCGGAGCTAGTTTTCTTTATAAACACAGTATATGTGATGCTGGATGGGGTGACCCACACAGCGCGACGGCGGGTGAGATATATACATATTAGAGCGCTAACCCTGGGGATTGGGGAGGGGGCTGCTCATTTATCACACAGCGCTTTATATTACTTGCAATAAAGAACCTCATTCCGCTCTGTGCCGAAACCCAGCAAACCAGATCTCTACAAACGATGCGTTTCACAGACGCCCCAAACTAATGAAACCCGCCGGCCGGATATTCTTTATTGCGGAATTCTCCTGTTTAACCATTTTGTGAACCTTAGACGGACTTCACAAATATTGACCATGAGACAGGCAGCTAAACAGAGCCAGGAATACTAGAACAAAGCGCCTATATATTGGTGTGCGTCGGTCATCGTACGCCGATATGTATGGTCCTGTACACCAGTATGTACAGTCTTTTACATCGATACGTATGGTATTTAGCTGTTCGTCTCCTCCTCACCTCCACCCATTAGTAACGGTTCAGAGTTGAGCCCCTAAAATCTGTACGTTGAATAGACCCCCATCTCCGATATTAAGCTGTGAAGAGGGAATTATTGCGCTCTGTGAGTAAAATCTATTTTATATCCGGAGACAGCGCTGAAGATGAGGCCATCGCTAGGAAGAAGACATAGAAGAGAAGCCAACGGCCACCGAAGGAGCAGAATAATCATCAGCGCTGTATTTTATTCATTAGGATGACTATAGAGAAATCTTTCGGCAGGTTTTACAAATCGTGTTTACATTCCTGGGACAAAACTTATAAAGCACTCCGGACGTCAGGATGAAAAGTCGGGATATAACTCCCTGAGACTGGAGTTTGATGAAAGGTTAGTGGATGCCTGGCATAGCTACCCAGCATAAGTGACAGACGGATACAGATAGATGAGCATGCGGGGAAAACGCAGGACCATCCAAAGAATGCAACGAGTCAAAAATAACAAAAACGGCCAGGAAAGTCCAAATCCGGACTCGAAATGCCCTCAAAGCCGGGCCAAAGGGCACAAAAGGAGCCAGGTCACGCACCCACCATGCAAAAAAAGGTACAGCAAGGCGGCAGGACGCCCAGCAGCTGTTGCCGGCACTTTCCAGCGCCCCGACACACTGAGGCTGACTGAAGGTCATGGGAGTTGTAATTTAACCACAATATGTTCAGCTCATCTTCAACTCGAGAGGATAAACGACACCGACGACACCTGGTAAAAAGAACGGGGAAAATATGATTTCTACCAGTCTGGGCAGAGGGGAGGTTTTTTGTTTTCTCTATGGGAAGCCTCATCCAGCCCGGCAAACACTGCTTTACTGTAATGTTACATTGGGCCGGGGTTAACGCTCAGACGGGAAACGCCACAGAGCTTTATAAAAGCGCCCCTGCCGGTGTTCTGTATCTTTCAGACTAAAGGGACGCTCTGGCCGCCATTTGTGGCCCCTTAAATATTTTGTGTGGCTCCCGCTTGCAGAATCTGCCCCTTTCCACCAACAGTTCCCACTCAAGAAATTTGTTCAGCCAAACACATCCGTTGCCTGTGGTGTACTCACTGCCAGCGCCGGCTCAGCGAGAGCTCTGGGGGGTTTCAGGAGACCCCCGGCACATACTAATGAAGCACTTTAAGCAGGGGATGCTGCACTGCAGGAGGTCCTAAAGTCATTAATTCTATTTACTTATCCTAACAGAACAAGAATGCGTATTTAAATAACTAAAAACACTTCAATAAACATCTTCGCTGGGGAGGCCGAGAGCATCTATTTAAAAACGGTAGTTATATTAGTAACATAGAGGGTGCTTGAGTGCTATGTTTATAGGGGGAGAATATTTTTCTCCTTATGCCTTAACCCCTTCGTGACAAAGGCTGGTTTTACTTTTTGTACCCTTTGTGACAATGGCCGCTTTAACCTTTCTGCGCTGCTCGTGTTTAGCTGTAATTTTCTTCTTTCCCGTTTACTGAACCCACACACATTAGATATTGTTTTTTTCAGGACAAGAAGGGCTTTCTTTAGGTGACATGGTTTTGATTGTATCATATTATTTACTATTAAAAATATAAAAATATGGTGAAAAATTTAGAAAAGTGACTGTTTCTAACTTTTAGTTGAAAAATCTTTTACTCATCTATAAAAGGTAATGAAAAAACCTGCTAAATAGATTCTACTATTTGTCCTGAGTTTAGAAATACCCAATGTTTTTGTTTTTTTGCTTTTTTCTACACATTATGGGGCAATAAGTACAGGTAGCGTTTTGCTATTTCAAAGCCATTTTTTTCCAAATCTGGTAATTCTTCCCATGTGCCATTTCGGGTATCTTTGAAGCCGGCCAATGCAATTTACCCCATCAACTCATATATTTTTGAAAACTAGACAGCCCAGGGTATTCCAAATGCTGGTATTTTAACCCTTTCCAAGCACTAATTCTACCATCAGCCTTTGTCAAACTTTATGGTAGTAATTTTTTTTGCATTTGTTTTGTCGCGCACATTTTACTTCAGGTATGAATAAACAGGTTCTGGTATATGTCACTATCACAAAACACCCCAATATGTGTTTAGCAACATATCCTGAGTACAGCGATACCTCACATGAATGATTTTGCCTGGCTGTTTGGGGGCAAAAGGGCCACATTTGGGGCATGCGCATTTTCAATGTTGAACTTTGGCATTTGGGGATCCACTGCCCATGCCCTATTTGGTACATCTTTGAGCCGGGCCATTTCAGTGTGCCCAACAAAACCATATATTTTTGAAAACTAGACACCCCAGGGTATTTTAACTCTTTGCATGCACACACTTTACCACCAGCATTTTTTCAAAGTTTGTAGTAGTATTCTTTTGTGTGTATTTTTCTTCCACACACCTACTTTATGTATGAATTTACAGCTCCTGGTATATGCCGCTGTCACACGACACCCCAATATGAGTTCAGCAACATCTCCTGAGTACAGTGATACCCCACATGCATGGGTTTGTCATTTTCTTGTGGGAACTAAAAGGCCACATTTGGTACGTGTGCATTTTTCTAATTGGAAATTAGATGTGTGGCCATCCTTCCCCCCGTGTTAATTGGGACCTTGTTGAACCCGGCCAATTCAATTTACCCCATCAAATCATAAATTTTTTAAAAGTAGACACCCCATGGGCATTTAATATGCCAGTATTTTAACTCTTTCCATGTGAGAATTGTTTTAAGCTAATGTGCTAATTTTAGGACTTGCTCACAAAAATATATATTTTTTTTGCCTTTTTTAAAAAATTTTTACATTTTTTTTTTCAACTTGAAGGTTCCCCTGATAGTGACATCAGTGGGAAATTATTTTTACATTTTACTGGGTTTTTTTTACTATTTTTTTCTAATTATTATTAATTTTATTTTATTTTTTTATTTATTTTTACTAATCACACTGTGATTAGAAAGCTGAGCTCCATTGACTTGCATGGTTGAATGCAGTACCTGTATTCAACCTGCAAGTGGAGCCAGAGTTCTCTAGAGGGTCTGGAGACCATCTAGCGAACTTTTTCTTCTTTATCGTTTTTTTTCCCGGGCCGCCGCCATCTTGCTGATGGTGAAGATCACCGGCAGCTGCGGCTATGACCGCTCTCCGGAGCAGTCACAGTCCATCCTGAGGTAAGTGTTTGGTGTCGCTGGATGCCTCCTGATCGAGGCATTCCAGCGACACCATTTAAGTTTATCGCCTCCTAAACGCTTTTAAAACCGGCGCCCGCCGCCATACAATGTATGGCGGATGTTGACGCCCCGGGGAGGGGCCAGACATGGCCCCTGGTGCCGATCGTGGCGTTGCTGAATGCCTCGAGGTCAAGGCATTACAGTAACGCCGTTTGGGTTTAAAAATCGATCACGGATTTTATTCACCCGTTTTAACAAATGACAAATTTGTCGTAAACGACTTGTTTTTCCGTGACGTGCCCGGACCGGCCATTGTCATCAAGTGGTTAAAGGCAGCACTGTACACAGCAATATAAACCCCCCAGCGCTGTATACAGTAATATAACCCCCCAGCGCTGTATACAGTAATATAACCCCCCCAGCGCTGTATACAGTAATATAACCCCCAGCGCTGTATACAGTAATATAACCCCCCAGCGCTGTATACAGTAATATAACCCCCAGCGCTGTATACAGTAATATAACCCCCAGCGCTTTATACAGTAATATAACCCCCAGCGCTGTATACAGTAATATAACCCCCAGCGCTGTATACAGTAATATACCCCCCAGCGCTGTATACAGTAATATACCCCCCAGTGCTGTATACAGTAATATACCCCCCAGTGCTGTATACAGTAATATAACCCCCAGCGCTGTATACAGTAATATACCCCCCAGTGCTGTATACAGTAATATAACCCCCCAGTGCTGTATACAGTAATATAACCCCCAGCGCTGTATACAGTGATATACCCCCAGCGCTGTATACAGTAATATAACCCCCCAGTGCTGTATACAGTAATATAACCCCCCAGTGCTGTATATAGTAATATAACCCCCCAGTGCTGTATACAGTAACGCCTGTCGGTGACAAAGCGGGTTTTATCTCATTTTGTCCCAATAAACTCCCTTTACCTGCAGATCTGGAGCCGCCGTTGCCGTCAGTGATGTAATATTTTGGGTGACTTTCCCGGTTCAAACACCACACTGATTTATGGCGATGCTAAAGAAGTCCGTTCCTCCATAGACTTTGATTAATCAGATGGCCAATATTCACCTGTTTCATAATACTGTATTCTCTACAAATTGTAGAGTCTGATAAACAATGTAAAACTGGAGTTTCGAGTTTAAACAAGAAATGAACAGACTCGGCTTTCCCGACAGGCTATAGGCCCATTTTACATCGTAGCGGACTGGGAGAAATTCGACATAACCTGAAAGCTGAGAGATCAAATACAGCTTAGCAGCAAAGGCTATAAAAATAAAACCTTTGGGCAGCTGCTCCCGAGATGGCGAGTCCGGTAACCAGACCTGGTGTCGGAAAAAGCGATTGTAAAGTTCCACTGTTTTCCCGCACACCAGGTCGCCATAGCAATCAAATTGCGGCTTGGTGCCGACAGGAGACACGGGCACTTTTTCTTTCTGTAGTTCATAGAAACAGAATTTGCTGAAGATCGGCCCCATTCGGCCCCCATCTAGTCGCCCATTTCTCCTGCTGTAAAGACTCAAACCTGAATCATGTCTCCAATTGATCTCCAAGAATACCAGCAAAGTTTATCATGTCATCTATTCCTGAAGGCAGATCACGGCTGTTACTACTCTTCTGCCGACGTGTAATTTTTAGGGATCTGTGTGAATTAACTGTTGTACATTTATATAAACTTAGAGACATACAGGAATTCAAGTAAATATAACAGAAATAAATAATAGGGGGTCTAATTTCTAAGTGGTAAAAGGGGAACATTTAAAGGCAGTTTAAATGTGGCGCAATCGGTTAAAGTGATGATGTAATAATCAGTACTTTGCCCTAGTTTGTGGCCCCCCTCGTAACATCCATTCCAATGAATAGGGTGCCACATTGTAATAACACTTGTCGGAGCAAGTGATGTATAGGAAGAATATAAACATTTAGCCTGGAAACGCTGAGGGCCGTGCGGATTGCGAAATAAAACAGAGCTCTAATATGGAGAGCAAACAGCGGAGAGAAGCCGTGTTCGTTGGAGTCTCGCCAAGTGGAAAATCGGCAAGTTATGATTGCAGCGGGCACGCGTTTCCAGGAAAACCAGGCGGTCAGCTGATTGGGAGTTTAAACACTATTTCCACAGTATTGAGAACATCAAAGATATACACCGGGGGGAAAAAAATCGTGAGACCTTTTCCAAAATGATTGAACTTTTCCAATTTGTAAAAAAATAAAAATAAAAATAAAAGAAGTTGGAGAAAGTCCTAGCGGCCCCCGCAGTGACAGCCCCAGGACAGGGCAAATCCTACGGATATGTTTAAAAAAAACAAACTTTATTGATCAAGTCACAATTTTCACACGATGTGAGATCTAAGCCACATATCTACAATCAGGATGTTTAAAGGGACACTTTTAATGCATACGATAGCCGGGTGTCTCCTTTAAATCATCAGATTTGATTCAGACCCTCTCGGTTAATTTGCCGTCTTTTCTTACTGGCTTGCAGGAAATGTATGAACCACCAAGGCCATTTATTATGCGTTTTTTGTTGGTGGGGCTGCATTGGGGCGGCCCTTTAGATCCTATTATATAGACTATCAGACGCTGTTAAAAAGCTATAAGGAGAAATTGTTTTGTGTTGATAAGATGGCATAGCTGGGCGATGTAGGGGGGCTGTGAGTCTTAGAGGCGGTAGGGGGGGGGATTACGTTACTCCTTTTGGTATTTGAGACAAATGCTTGAAGCCACGAGCACCTGCAAAGTCTTACAAAACTCACGCACGGCTGAACGGCTTATATCACACAAACTATACTCGCTGCGGAGGAGCGTGTACGGCTCTCCACGCGTTACGGTTACTCGGGGAAGTGGGAAATCGGCTACCAATCGCTGGGAACGGGTAAACGCATCATTGACCGTCATTGAGAAGAAACACCATAATCCTAGCTACATGTCATCTAAACCATTATGATTAGAGCGGAGTCTCCGGAGCTGCTCTCACACGTGGAGTTAAACAGCCTGGCCGGGTCTCAGAAGGCACACGACGGCTCCTACATTTCTGCTGCCGGCGCCTGTTTTCTGCAAATATATATATATATATATTTTTTTTTTTGTTATGTTTGATTTCTCACTCCTAGGATGGTGTTTGCTTTGTTATTTCTCCACAGCCATCTCTAGACATTTTTATTTTTTGGGCAGATACGGGCGGCGTTACCAGCATTGACCTGGAAAATGCTCTGTTTACAGCAAAATTAAGCATTGAGGATGGCAAATAAAGATGTTTCTGTGATTAAATCCCTGTGTAATTGTTTTGATAACAATAGATATAAAACAAATAAATCACAAACATCAAGTTCATGTTAGCAAGTCAGAGGCTAATGCTAAGAGAAACATATGCCCATGAAGAAATACATGTATGAAAAGTGATCATGGACGATGTGGTGCAGGGTTTAGACAATGCTCCTTATCACTATGGGAACATATAATAAGCAGGATCATTCCTTGCATTCCTTCAGTGCTATCACTTCATTTTTTATACATAATGCCAAAAAATAAATAAAATCACATAACGGCAAGAGGGACCGGGTGTGGAAAACCTGAGGATGATGGGTACTGAAGTTGACTAAAGGGCAAGGAAATAACCCGTCGCAACAGCACAGTATAGCGTGCTATACAAACCATATTATATTATGATGTCCCTTTAACACACAAGACATAGCCATGCAAAGCCAGAGTCGCTCATTACATTTAGAATAACTATACAGGGGTAATTATTTATTGTTTTATTTAGCACCAACAAATTCCATAGCGCTGTACAATGGTTGGAGGTACTTGATATTATTAATAGTCTCATACAGACACAATAACACAATCCTGGATCAGAGACAGGCAGCCACAATGTTTCACACAACGCAACACTTGCAATGTTAAACGCTTTCTTACAAAATATCTGAATTGCCGAAACATCTGTGCTTTAATTTACATAAAAGGATGGAGTCAGACAAATTTAATAGCCATGACGAGATTGATAGGGATTGACATAAAAAGCAGTCTCCTCGAATTTGTCCAAATCAGAAAAAGAGAAACAAAACAAAAATTGGGGTAGGAGAGGGGGACGGAGAAAGAAGAAAAGCTTCCCAGAGGAAGATCTCTAAATATTTACAGGTTATTGAGGGTCATTCTATCGGCCATTCTTATGTCCTACAGATTTTTATTTTTTTTTAACACAGCCTTTTTTCCACGCCAGTAAATATCACTTAATTTTGGTCCAGTCTGGAGACTGTAGTTTAACAGCACACCTACCTGAACTCTCTTCCATCACTTAGTCTCCTGGTGGGGGGCGCACAATACGGAGTGGCTTCCAACGCCAGCTTCTGGTTAATCCTATTCAAGGACAGAGTCTCTCTCTCCCCTTCAGCTTCTACACCTTGGTCACACTTCCACTCCTCATCTTCGTTAAGGGTGGGCAAATATCCAGTGGGACCCTTCCCCGCTCCAGACCCAGAACTCTGATCACTATACACCTTAGGACTTTCTCCATCTGCCGTGGTATATTCTAAATATATATCGGATTTAAGGAACACGGGGTAAGTATTGTCCTCCATCATAGACTGAATTTCCATTTGGGCCTGGTCAAACATGGCAGGGTCAATCTGCTGCCGCAAGACACAATCTTTGATGAAGCTTTTAGTTGCTGGTTTGATCTGTCGTGACACAATGCCATTGTTGTCGAGAATGTATTTTTTGTATATCGCTTTGGCCAGTTTAAGCCTTTTCTCCACCTTGGAGTCGCTGGGTTCCAGCTTCCTAAATCCGCTGCATGCGAACCAAAAGTCAAGAAGATCGGCACAATTTTCTTGTTGCAAAAATGTTCTGAACAAGTTAATCCCATCCTGGTCATCCAACAAGGAGTGCAATGATTCTGCCCATTTTAAATATGGAGGTGTTGGGGAAGCACTGCCTTCCGGCTCGTAGCCTAAGTCCAGATCTGACCTCCTCGGCGTAGCCGTGGAGGTCTCATTTTTGATCACATCACTTTTTCCAGAATAGTAACTATGGCTGAACGGCCTGGGATCTGTTGTGATCAATTCTCCCTCCTCGCCCGGAACCGGGGGCCTTGGTGCGTCTTCAGTAAAGCTTCCCCCCAAGTCCAGAGGGAAACCTTTCCCCTGGACACTCATTTTGATGGCGTTTGTTTACACGGCGATAATTAATTCTCCAATTCAATTGCCGTACATTTGAAGAAGGTCCGAGATAAATACTTGCTTCCTGCGAGAAGAATCAAAAACAATGTTAATTGCCAAACAAAATGCTTGCATCTTTCCCTCCGGCTTAATCTCACAATTTACTGCATTACAATTGTTTAAATACAATAAAAAAAGGAGTTAATTAACACTTCCTTATCTGTATTACCGTACAGATCCGCACGTACATCCGAAATGACAATATTATGCCTTTGTGATAAACAATTCTTAACAGCCATTAGATAATAAAGTTTACACGACAACCGATCCAGTCTCAAGCATGATTAATATCCTACAGATGTAACCGGCTTGCAGTTCGGTCACCGACAGGTTCTGGCCATTCCAATACCCTGGGCTCTCCAAACCCAACATGGACATGTTGAACATTCGCCTCTTTGTATGACAAAAAGACCACCCTTAACTCATTCAGGGTTGTGAAACCAGTTGCTATGACCCTCAGGGAATGGCGTGTCAATGAAGACAATCCAATGAGAGGCAAAAAAGCTTTTCAGAGCGCTTCGGGGGACCGGTTAACTCGAGTATTTAAATGAAAATCAACACTGAAGGAATTAGGAATATTTTGGCTACAAATCAACCGTCTGCCACCGAAGGCATTTGCCAGCTGCTGTGCTCGCTGTCCACTAGAGGGCGTTTCAATGCCGGGGAGACGCATGAGAATTATGGGGGGGGGGGTCTGGAGCACCTATATATGTTTAGGATTTATTAAAACGCATCTTTTTATATACAGGAAAGGTTGATAAACAAGTTCCCCGGCAGTCACGTTATGGATTGTTTCATTGCACTTTTGAAGCCAATAATCTTTTTGCATAGCAGCTTTAATAAACACGAGAGTCAAATTATGTCCCAAGGCTCCGGTTAAAGAAAGGCAAATGGGAAGCCAAGGAAATTAAAAAAATAAAATTGAAAAGAAAGTGCTGTTTTGAGGATACAGACACCATGACATCACCCACCATTATAAATCAGTCAATAAGGTCGACAGGGCAGGGACCTAGAACACTTTCAGAATGATTTTACCAAAAATGACATATTCCACACATCGATTACACCTGCTATAGGGACAAAAGGAATTACATACAAAACTCAAGAATTCCGGGTGGGTCGGTGGGTATGATACACAGCGGCACGTACCGACAAACAATATCGCCTTTTACCAGAACCCGGGACTGTGGACCGGAAAGCACTACCTTTGATATCTTTTAGAGCTATTTTATAACGTCTTAAAACACAAGACGTATTTTCCACGGCGCCTCCATTCATCTACAAAGATTTATTATCCGCCTGGCCCACGAGAAGGGAACACCGGCTACAATCAACTACAATAAAGTAATCAGTACTTTGAACTACAATAAAGTTGAAAGATGAAGAGATAATATGAGCAGCAATAAAAAGTCTGCGAGGAACATGAAAAGATCTCGCTGTACCGATCAATTCATCATCCCAACGTTCAGACCCAATTCACGTACCATTAAAAGAAAAGAAAATACAATAACTGCAATAAAAAAATGGAACTTATTCCAAATATAAAACAGAATGACAAGTCAACTAAAAAAGAAAATCTTGAAAGAGATTTTACATGTTTAACAAATATTTCCACCATGAAAAGCTTTGATTTTAATAAAATACTCATAATTGTTTCTTTTATGCGCTGTGATTATAATTCAGATCCGGAACACAAACTGGAGTTGTTAAAAATACACATTTTATCCAAAATAAGTAAAACACTGTGAAATACTGGCGTTGCCGTATACAGAAATAAACATCCCTTATGGTAAATTTGAAAAAAGTTAATAATGCAATTTAAAACAATTAGAGAAAGCCCAGCACTAATCCCATTGCTTATCAGCGATTATGTAATGGCAGCGGGGGCAATAAAATAAACCTGAGCCCCAGAACAGCAGGGCAGGCGAGCCCAGGGGGGTAAGAGCCATAATAAACAAGAGAGGAAGTAAACAAGCAGGGCTTGGGTCCTGATCCCTGTGCTGGAGATCATTTTAGGAAAGGTGGGGGACTTATAAGGCAATAATTCCCTATATTGGGGGGGTTGCCCCTGATCGTGAGGAATGGGGGGCATCACTGCTCTTCTGTGGCACCTAGGAGGTTTAATAATTAAGCATTATGTAGGATCAATAATGGGATAAACAGGAATCGGTTAAATACGGGCAGGTATAGATCTGCATGGACCAAGGCCACCTGCCCCCCGGGGTACGTCCTGCTCAGGTAAGCTGGCTGCAGCTCAGGGAGGGTTTCTCACTATTCGTGGAGGGGCAGGCACCCCCTTACATCCCGGCTCTTGGGGTCTGCATCCAGCCTGGGCCCTATGAGGGGCGGTCGCCATGGGACCTTGGTTAGGTTAGAGGCCCGAGGCCTAGACTGGGACAGGAGCCCGGCCTTTGCCTGGAAAGTTTCCTCGCAGGACCCTGCAGGGGGGCTCGGGCCGCCAGCTCTATCCACTCCCTCCCACCACTCTCTTCAACACTGGCTTACCTCGGAACGAGCCCGGCTACGCTCCCGGGGCCCTCCGCTGCAAAGCCACCCATCAAGCTGCCCGCAGGAGGCGGCGGAGTGGCGTGAGAATGCGGCCGGAACAATACAAGCGCCGCTCGGCTGCCATGGCCCGTACAGCGCCGTCTCTGCCTCTGTGCGAGTGTGTGTGAGGAGAGTCAGCTGCGCGTGCGTGCGTGCGCGCCCCCGGAGGGCGAGAAGCGTGCGCGTGACCCAAGGGGCTCGCGTCACGTAGGGGGCGGGCGCGCTCTCACACGCAGACAGGTGCTGGCGGAGCAGCGCGCGGCATTTCCCGCCCTGAGCTCGAGACACAGAAAGGGGCGTGTCTAAGTCAACCTGTTCGCATGTGCGCGCCTCACACAGATAGAGGTGGAGAACCTGACGTCCCCTCACACACCGTATACGCAGGGGCCCGGGAACCAGCATGGCAGGAGACAGGAGGCCTAACTAATTACACACCTTATTATTACTCTTATGTATTAAGCGCTAACATATTCCGCGGTGCTGTACAATGCAAACATAGTGTGTTAACAAATAGATGTACATTTACACCGATGGACGCAACAGGCGCTGAGAACCCGGCCCATGAGCTTGCACTCTCTCATACAAAGTGTAATAACGGTGCCCGGCTCGTGAGCTTACAATCTAAGAGGCATTATATGGGTAACCGAGACAGAAGGAGAATGCTGAATAATATGGCAGCTTGTTTTTCTGAAAAAGAGACCTAAAACCTAATCTTTTTTTCACTATTAGCCGGTAAAAAGCATCCACATCGACTAAGAACTCCATTAAATAAATAAAAAAACGCATCAGGCTTTTGTATTTTTCTATTTTGCTTATTAATTGTTGTCTTTTAGGTATTTGTTACGTGTCGCGTACTGAGACGGCACACGTGGGCACCATTTCCGTCCCCTTTTATTGTGATAAAAATCTTTGCTGCCCCTGCTCGGGCATTCTCTATACCAGAGGTGGGTGCCAAATAACAGGGGTCCTGGCGCAAGAGGGGTACGGATTTCAGCTCTAGGGGCGGATACTGCATGCCCAGACTGTGCCTGCGCGGGTGCAATAACAACACAGCGGAAATGATTTGTCCGACCGTTTTTTGTGCACAAAATTCATAAAGATCAACAACGAACTTCAAAACAAAAATACAAAACTGATCCAAGCGGACTAGTTGGGTAACGCGTTTCACACTGGCCTTTTAAAGAGTTTACTCACATGGGATTTATTTTTTTTTGCCCTAAACCAACATTTTACTGAGAATTTTCACATCCGACAAATATTTAATATTTATTTAAAAAGGCGTATTAAAAACTGGATCTGGCGGAGGTTTCAGTCCTTCGTATCCGGGGGATTTGGACACATTTCATCCAAAAACCTAACCTTTTTTTTCCTATTTGCACAAAGGTGAATCCCCTCTTCGCTCTTTAATGAAAATATTTTAATTTTACACATTTTTTTTTCTCAGGATGGATTGGGCTTTCTTCATATACTCTATTGACACCCAGTGTAAAAAAAAATATAAATAGTAATAAAGGTAGAAAAATTAGAAAATAAATAAATAATAAATTGCACCAAAGTACAGAAAAATTCCCGGAATATGTTAATAACACTAATAAAAGAATATGCCCCCCCCTTTAAAGAAGAAATAAAAACAAAAGACGTTTTTTTTACCAAATAATCATGCACATTCTGAAAGAGGAATGTAAGATTGCTTTCTAACGCTATAAACCTCTATGTCAGGATATGCGGAAATCAAATTTTTTTTCTGTCGTGAAACAATTTGCAACATTGTTACCATTCCATTAAGGAGTGAATTGCGTTACACACGAGGATTGTCTGTGTGTGTATATATATATATATATATTATTTGCCTCTATTTATACCGCCAAGTATACGAGATCTACTAAAATTCTGCTAATTTAAGAAATGTATATAATAAACCTCCCCAACCCAATTGCATTCTACTATATCCTTTGAAAAAAAACAAATAAACAACTTTCACAAGAGCAACCATGAATCACAGGCGCTCTACCGTCTGGTACCGACACGGTTAAAAACGGTTTACGATATTATTGCTTAAGAATAAATATTGCCGTTAATCGCTATGGTAACGTTTAGGGGTTGGCTGCATTAAATCGGATCCGTTTTGTGTCGGCTAGATGTGACGTCGTGAGGTTTTGTGTTTAGGAAGGAATGTGTCCTGAA
The DNA here is from genome assembly GCA_029215755.1 of Spea hammondii. Taxonomy (NCBI): domain Eukaryota; kingdom Metazoa; phylum Chordata; class Amphibia; order Anura; family Pelobatidae; genus Spea; species Spea hammondii. Next base: position 10,190,658 of record JARDYJ010000006.1, read on the forward strand.
GGTAGAAATCGATACGTTTTGTGTAGGGTTCTCATTTCAGAACAAATAATTTTATTATGAGGAATGTGTTTGTAATTTTCCCAAAAAGCTTAGATAACACAGTCCCCCCCCCCCCGAACATGCAAAACTGGTTATTTGTCATTAGGTCATTTTTTTAGCATTTTTGCTCACGTGATGCGATGTACACAGGTGTCTTTATATGGCCAGACTACCAACATCGCAGATCCAGTAACTATTGTCAGGTGCGTTCATTTCTGCCAAAAATTGTGATTATTATTATTGTGATGTCATCCACACGAGTGTTAATAATATCCATTTATACGACTACATATAGCTTGTGCTTTGAGTTTTGCAGTGGAATTGATTTTAGAGACTTGTATATGTTATTAACCCCCCAGTGCTGTATACAGTAATAACCCCCAGCACCGTATACAGTAATAACCCCCAGCGCTGTATACAGTAATATAACCCCAGCGCTGTATACAGTAATATAACCCCCAGCACTGTATACAGTAATATAACCCCCAGAGCTGTATACAGTAATATAACCCCAGAGCTGTATACAGTAATATAACCCCCAGCGCTGTATACAGTAATATAACCCCCAGCGCTGTATACAGTAATATAACCCCCAGCGCCGTATACAGTAATATAACCCCCAGCGCCGTATACAGTAATATAACCCCCCAGCGCTGTATACAGTAATATAACCCCCCAGCGCTGTATACAGTAATATACCCCCCAGCGCTGTATACAGTAATATAACCCCCCAGCGCTGTATACAGTAATATAACCCCCCAGCGCTGTATACAGTAATATAACCCCCCAGCGCTGTATACAGTAATATAACCCCCCAGCGCTGTATACAGTAATAACCAACCCCCCCGCTGTATACAATAATGTCGGTCGGTGACAAAAACCTGGTTTTATCTCATTTTGTTCCAATAAACTCCCTTTATCTGCAGACCTGGAGCCGCCGTTGCTGGCAGTCATGTGATATTTTGGGTGACTTTCCCGGCTCAAACTCCACACTGAGCTGATGCTTTATGGCGATGCTAATGAAGTCACAGAGTCCGACTGGGTGATAAAACTGAGCCATTCTATTGTTCCCCACAGGCAGTATGATAAGGAGTCGGGGGGTTTAGTAGATTGGGGATCAGATAACAGAGCGAGAATCATACAAACGGCTGATATGCAGCTGCCTGAAAACATTATAGTATGGGGCAAAAACTACAACTGGGGTAAAAAAGAAAACAGAGCGATATTTTGAAACCTTATTTTTAATCTGATACTAGTGGAGGATCCGCTATAATCCCCAAAATGTTACCGGCACAGATAGAAAACCTTATATTGTGACCCACCATTCTTGGGCGCATTAGTCGGCATTGAGTTTGTCGGGGTGCAGGTGCTGGAACTAAACGTTCACATTTGGCCGTGCAAATAAATCCTGTTTCCCCTCTAATAAATCTCTCTGCAGTTTCACTTTGGGCTGGGCAACTGCGCGCCACCAGCTGTTGCTAGAAAAGATAAATGATCCAATCTACGAATGCCTCGACCTGTAGATCGGCAAAAGCTTTAAAAAGATTGCAAACTCAGCCGATTCCCAGATACGATGCGGCCCCAAAATCAAACATTCCATGTTCTAAACCCAGGAGGAGGCTTCCAGTGAACTATAACGCGATCGGCGCTCCGGAGTGATATAAGGGTTACTGTGATTAGTATATAATAATAAAGAAATGATTATGTGCCTCTTAGAGCGGCGGGAAGTGGGCGACGAGCGCCTCGGTCCCAGTGAACAAACGAGCGGATTTTAGCTTTACTGAATAAAACGCGCGGTCAGGGCAGCATGACACGGGAAGCTTCGCTTAAGCGTACAAACGACATCACGATGATTGCATCTTGTGTGCCAGGAATGGATTCTTACGGCGTTAGGAAAAATATTCACCATTCAGGGGCTCTGGGGCACTGAAACAAAAAAAAACTATACTAAAATTAAAAGAAAAAACCTTTTATGCAATTTATTTTAGGATTTCCTCTACACAGAAGGTGCCGCTGTGGAGCAATGACCCAGTTTATATTCAGCACCATCCCCTGATTACAGTAATACCCCACATATATAGTTTTTTATGTTCTAGAGGGCCACATCTATCCCTTACTTATTACCCCATAGTGTACCATTGCACCCCTTGTAATGTGTACTGGCGCTCACGCTGTTACCCGCGATCAGTCAGCACGGGCTTCCGGTGATAGGGCAGTCCCTGCCTCGGCTGGACGTGTCGGTACATCCTAAGAGACATCTTGCCTCACCTTTTATGGGTAGCAAATGGGTTAAATATTGTTATAAAGAGTTAATTAGTCTTCTAAACCAATCAAGTAAGGTAGAGATAAGAGGAGGAGATGACTTTATTGAAGGTCACCAGTTGGATTCACTGAAGGCAGGCAGGGAAGGGTTATTGAAATAATGCTTATATATATATATACATATATATATATATATATATATATATATCTCTCTGTAAAGACATTCTGGCTTCAAAGTTGACCTGCGTGGCAACCCCTCTAGGGTTATTGGCCAGCTGGGGGGACCAGTTGACTCTCGGATGAATATCATTTGGATTCCGTCACCTGTTTCTGTTTTGTGGTTTAGTGAAGCTGCTGAAATACTCTGTCATTCGTGGAGTAATGAGTAATTGATTCATATCTCTCTTGGCTTGACAAGTAATTCATTGCCGTCGACGGCCTGAAACATTTTCTCTCCATCAGAGGCTTCTGAAGTTTCATTCTTTCTGTTCCAATCTATAGCCCCGGCGCAGCTGAAGATCAGTTTGCCGTCAGCCATTGAAATAAAATCAGACAGCCAAGGAGTAATTGACCAGCTAAGTGAGACCATTTACCTACGATAAGTTCTGTTATAATTTACCGGTCTGCCGACCTGGTCCGACCGGCCCTTTGTGAAGAACTGTGGCTGCAGGTGAGGTAAAAGGGTGAGAAAGGTTGAGGGAGGGAGTGAGTGAGTATGTATAAGTGTGTGTTTGTGTTAGCATGAATGTGTTAGTGTGTGAGTATGAATGTGTGTGTGAGTATGAATGTGTGTGTGTGTTTGTGTGTTAGTATGAATGTGCGTGTTAGTGAGTATGTATGTGTGGTAGCGTGAGCGTGTATCTGTGACAGTGTGTACATTTGCCAGTGCATATGTTCCTGAGGGGCCACTCAGTTTACCTGCCCCTAGGCCAGAAGGTACCAGCCCTTCCCTGACTATGTAGCAGGTAGATATGCGGATAATTGCCAGCTCCCGTGACAATTGCCTACTTGGCCGGGAACATTGTGATTTGTCACTGGTTTCCCGCCCGTACCCCATTAACTCTTTTGCGTTTCTATGCTGGGATTTTCCCGTTTGCCTCTCGTGCCGCTCGTGGATTGTGATTTATTCACTAAGGAATAAAACGCAAGTGGTTTTCGTGCAGTAGTCTGTATAGTTCTGTGCGCTCTGGAGAAGAGTTTATTTTTTGCCAGAGATGAAGGCACGCGATGTAACCTTGATAAATGCCTGCATTGTGTACGATGTATCGCCTGTTATCAGCGGCCAGCAGGTGTGGGGCAGAAATCCCATTCCTCGCCCCGTTAGATTGCTATTCATTCTGCACATCTGGAAAAGTGTTCAGATGTCTCATCTCCCGGCGCGTGCCGCAGAGTTATTGGCACATTACAGCCGGCTTTCCGCCCCCCGCGATGAACGCTTCGATGCCTTTAATATTCCTCCAGCAGCAGCGGGACTTATACATTATACCTGTCCGGCAGACTATCCCTGATTCCGCCACGCGCTATAAAGAATTACTCACCGCGTTACAGTAAAAGAATTAAAAATTACTATGGTAACTGCACAACATTTAATACTTTGCAACAGAATTGCACTGCATACGCTAAAATAAGTGGCCTTGTGATTGTAGTTGAACAAAAAAGTCTCCTTTTCCAGTCATTTTACTTTTGATGTCACTACCCCAGCGACCAAGGCAAGTAATTGCAGTCTCTAGTAGCAGTTGGTCCATTTTCATTGGGGCAGCGTTAGAAAGATGTAAGGGCACGAAAGGTTTTGAGACTGGTGGGTCAGAGGTTTGGATGGAATACTTTACCGAGAGGTTGATAATAAGTAGTGCAGCCTTCCAGCAGAAGTGGTAGAGGGTAATACAGCGAGGGTATTAAACATGCATGGGATAGACATACGGCTCCTGAATCTAAGACGAGACCAACGACTGATTAAGGTTTGAGTCTTTACAGCAGGACAAACGGGCGAGTAGACGGGGGCCAGATGGGGCCGATCTGAAATGTACAGTATATATCTATGAGGATATTATCACAGGATACATTCCACAGAGTATCCTATTGCCATGCGGCCTCCCGACATGAAGCATCATCAGATGGTACCACAGGCTGTGGATCTTATTACTGCTCGTAAAGGCGAGGAGTGCGTCCCGGCCCGGCAGCAGCTGCTCTTACGGAGCGCTTTGGACTACAGGTCAGAATCACAAAATAAAGATCGGAACGGAAACTTTGCCGAAAGAAAGAAATCCAGGTAAAATTCTAACAATGGTGGGACCTCCACAGATCACCTCTAATGAGGAAATGCCACATTATTCAAAGTCTGGCCCTTCTAACACTTTTAATTACGAGTAAATATATTCTGTTGCTGAGATCGTTTGACTGATAACATCCACTAATTTGATTAAAACGGGAAATTCAAACCAAAAAGGTCTGCATAAATATCTTTGAAATGATCCACGGCTCTTCCCATCAACTTTTTTAGATCAGCTCAGCCCTCCCATAAATATATAGAGCATCACAAAACCACCCGGAGACCCTGGGAAGCTTCACCTGGAGACTTTGGGTCAAACCCAGAGAGCTCCCAGATCTATAGATCTGGGGGGTTATTACTGTATACAGAGCTGGGGGTTATATTACTGTATACAGCGCTGGGGGTTATATTACTGTATACAGCGCTGGGGGGTTATTACTGTATACAGCGCTGGGGGTTATATTACTGTATACAGTGCTGGGGTTATATTACTGTATACAGCATTGGGGAGATATATTACTTTATACAGCGCTGGGGGTTAAAAATGCACCCAACTGAAAGCTGTACTATAACTCTGTGCTGTAGGGTTTCATGCGCCTAGGTATTAGACAAGCCCTTTGGATGAATCGCTGGTTCTAAAGCCTGGTTATCTCTTATATTTCCACTAAGTGAAAGATCGCTTATGATAATCGAGTTTTTATCCAGTAATCATTTGAGGGTTATTACCTCGTTAAACTTATTGTTATGGCTAATGGAGAACTTTTATGGTGCTAATTGGCGGCAACTTTTATTGTTCCAAGTGCTCAGTTGTTACATGTCTGTCTACATCATGTCTGTCGCATCTCCGGTCTGCGTCGCGTAGACCTTGATCACAAATAAAAAGGGCAAAAATAATAATTTCATATCATCCCTTGGCACACGGGGAGCTGATTAATCTGTTCTTCATACAGAAGGACCCGGCAGTGGGAACCCAATAGATGCCAAGGGATGATCAGGGGTGGATGATCAGGAGTGGATGATCAGTGGGTGATCAGGAGTGGGTGATCAGGAGTGGGTGATCAGGGGGGGATGATCAGGAGTGGATGATCAGTGGATGATCAGTGGGTGATCAGGAGTGGGTGATCAGGAGTGGGTGATCAGGGGGGGATGATCAGTGGATGAAGCTGATTTCTAGGGGCGAGAGGCACAGCAGGATACAGGGGGTCTGTGTGTCTTTGGCTGGAAAAATATAAAAATCTTCGGTGTTTTAGGATTCTAAGCAGAGGAGCTGTCCAACAGCTATAAAGATAGTACATTCCCCCCCAGGGGTTACATAGATGCCCCTATAATGACTATAGGAGCCACGGAAACCAATTTTAACTTTTCTCCCAGTGCCAGACCACCATGTTGCATTGCATTTTTGTTTTCAAATCGGGGATCATTTTGCATTCATAAAGACTAATTGTCTGAAATAACTGATTTGCCAGACAAAAAAACTCACAGTTCTAAAGGATTTTCATTCTTAAACTAAGATAAGTTTTTAAGACCATTCACAATTCTTTTAAGTCATAATAATAAAATAATAATACATTTGAACAATGAACAATTTGGTGGCAAACAATCCTCTCCCGCTAAGGTATTGTGTAAAAAGCCTATAAAACTGGCTTACGCAAAATACGACATGTTAAAATACTCGGAAAATGCCGTTAAACGACTAGTCCTTTTTTTATTCTCCCCTCGATCAGGTGCGGCTTCTGAAAACCAGAGACGGTCCCGTCATCTTCTTTCCTATCGGTTGCCTTGATTTGGAGTAACAGATGACTCGCTAACCGAATTAAAGCTCCCTCTCATAAATGAGATTTTGTTAAGCAGCAGACAGAGCCGCAGCGAAATGGGATTAATCCTTCGGGGGTTAAAGTTCAGCTCGGTGACGGCTTCTCAACCCCCCCCCCCCCCCCGGCACAGTATTAAGCCGTTACATCTAAGACATTATCCTCTCTTATGTTACAAACACAGAAACAAATGTTACCGCCATCCCTCAGCAGCGACAGCTCGGAACTCCTAATTTACTAACGCACAACGCCGTCCATAAAACGCCAAAAGTGAAAAACAGCAATCCGAATTTTTACAGAATTTTGTTTTTTGGTGTTTTTTTTTCTTGGGACTTTGCAGTATGGCAAAGTTTGGGCCATGTATGTTTCTAATGGCAACCCTGATGCAAGCAGCCATATCCGATGGAAAGAAATCCAGCGACTCTATGTGATTGTTGAACGGGCGCACTAGATCTGCCGCTAGATTCTAAAGAGTTTGACGTTTCTGTTCAACCATTGGCTGGAACGCACTAAACCCGAGAGACATTTCTACCGCAAAGACAATATTGTTTGTTGTGGCCCCTGGCCAAGCATTAAAGAATGGATCTCTCCAAAAATAATTGAAAAAGGTAAAAATGTAATATGATTTAAGAGATATTTTTGGGCAGGATTAGCAAAAATGGATGGCGTTACTAAAGTTCTGTTTATTCCGGGTGGGTTGCGGAACGGCACCTTTAAATTTCTGAAAGACCTTTTACCCGACCTCTTCATATAACATGCAGCAAGCGGTAAGGGTACAACGCGGTTTACCTGATCCCCGAGGACGTCTCGCTCCATCTCTTGTCCTCTACGGCAGATAGGTTGTAGGCCAAGCCCAGGGACTTTGCCGTCATTCGGGGAATATTTGTAGCCCCCGTCTCTTTTTGGAAGCGCGTCGTATGGTCCTCCCGGTATGATGTAGCTGAGTATTTCCTGAGGACATTCTCTTCTCTTCTCTTTTTTCCTTTTTCCTTTTCTTTTTTCTCGGTTGCAACAGTTCTTTAAAAAGAGGAGTCAAAGGTGAGCACACTGTACGGAAACGCTACAAGGAAAGACGACAAGTAATGAGATTCTTCCAACATTCTTAAAAGCAAAGCTTCCAAATGTAAATGAATAAAGGGGAAAAGTGAATGTTACGTGAAAATGTTTATAAACCGGGGGGGGGGGGGGCTGTTCACTAATGACAAAGATTCTAAGTGAAAATTCCCAAGAATATTTTTTCTAACCCTTTGGATTGACCATTTTGGGGCAAAAACGACAGCCTATCTAACTAAACTAAACTTCCCTCCTGTACTTTGTTAAATCCCATCTTCTCTTCCTCTCTTCTCTCCTCCGTCTCTCTTCTCTCCCCCAAGCCGGAGATATTGAGATCTCTCAGTCTTTTCTGACCATTTTTATCCTGCAAACTTCTCAACTCTCTCCAGAATGTCAGTGTCCCTCTGGAGATGGGGGGTCTCCAGGTGGGATCCGTAAAGTGTAAGTTTGAAGCCTCCCAGTGCCTGGAAGAACATGTTTTCCATCTCATGAAGAACACGTGGGGGGTATCTAGAGGTTCAGCCGAGCCCCCCCCCCCGACATGCACAACTTTACATTTTTTTTTATTTTAATAAGCCTTCCTGGTTTTTAAGGCTAAAAAAAATTAAAAAGACTCGATTCATGTCGAAATGCCCCTATCGTAGGTGTGATTTCCTTCTTATATTAACCCTTCTCTTGCTATTGGGGATGATCTAATCGTGTGAGCACCAATGCCCTTCGGAAATCAGCGGGTTAATCCAAACCCGTTCACCTAGTTCCTTTGCTCTGTCATTATGCCATAATACAGTATTCATGACATGCTAACGACGAGCCATCGCAGGGAGGGGACACCGAGCTCTGCCACTCGGGTCCTATTATGATTGCACAAGCCGGGCCGTGTCGTCTATACTGATTAGTATCAGCCGTGCTAATTATACCCGGACCCCGCATCCTCGCATGCTTCCTGCTCTCCTATACCATAGAAAGTAAAGGTTACATATTCTCATGGATCAGGAACAATATTAATCTTTATCCTGCAAAATGTGTGGGTTAGGCTCGCAATGGGGGCAGCTTCCCCAATGGTCTCTACGACCCCCGGTAAATAACTGGGGAAAAAACAACATTTCGGCTAAATAAAGGGAAAATACATTGAACTGAGATCATGTTTAAAGATTGAAGAATCGCTTACTGTAATTTAATTTCAGTTTTGGGGTATTGGGGTAAACTTCTCCAGGTGGATGGTCCCGGCAAATTTATTTTTTATGATTTTACTCTCTCAAAAGCCCTAGTGGACAGAAAATCTACATTTTTTGAACATACCACCCAAATTGGGTTCAATTTTCAGAACATTTTTTTAAAAACTGCATATTTCAGTTCCAAATTTAGTTTCTTGATAAAAATGTATAGTTTTGATCACATGGAAATAACAAAAAAAAAAGATCAGTCAAGGGGTTCTTAAGGTAGCAAACGTAACTTTATAACATCATCCTCCGTCTCAAAACATCTTTTTTTGTGCTCATTTTTTAAAGAAATCTCAGGCTATAAATTCGTTCACGTACGCCGGTGTCCCGCTGACGATCTTTGTGGCGTTGAATCTAAGAGGGTCCAGCAAACGTAGACTGGATTAGCCACAGTGGATTAAAAGATTTGCGCCTTTGGGTTTACCCAAGAACATAACAATCGTTGTAGATGAACCCTTTGAATTTCTACAAGAAGAAGAAAAAAACTATTTTTTTTTCTGCGATATTCAAGAGTTTATTTTACGGGGACGACTATCACCATTCAGCTGTCTCAACATCTAAAGCCCTTTAAAGGATAAAAAGCATGAAGGAGCCAAAAAAAAAAACAAAACAACAAAATGCTGACTGGGGCAAAAAAAAAAAAAGTTATTAAACTGTTCTGCCGGCTATGAAAAAATATATTTCTCAAAATAAAGAAAATATAATTAAAAAAAATAATAAAAAATAAAATAATTAAACAATATAGAAATTTGAAAGAAAAAATCCCAACGGCTTAATGAGGGAAGGATGTCTACGGAGCTTCACTCGATACTTTGCCTTTCATATTTTTAGGGGGGGGATACAATTGTATCGTCCGTGTTCTATAAAGAACAGCTGATGCAAACGTCTTATCCTATAAAACTCACAGGGGGTAAATTTAGTGAATTTCATCATTTTTATAAAATCCCCCAAAAAGATGCAGTGTTGGTTTTCCTTTTTTTTACCGTAATATTTTCTGGAGAAATGGGTCACACAGCGGGGACTCCGCTTAATATAGACTACAACAGACGGCTGTCACGGCGTCCTGCGGGTCTCCTGCTTTACAGTTCCTGCGACCAGAATTCTGTTTTAAAGCATAAAACCACGGGAAAAAAAAATAACAAACACGAGACGTTTCTTCCAGCGCTCCTTTGATCTGAGACAGGTTTTCATTTAAATATCATGGAGGCCCCTTTTGAAAATATGTCCCTTCAGATGTTCCGAATAATGAGATTTAAAATACCATGATAAGTTTACGGCCCCCCAATTCTCTTTAAATACACCCTGACTTTGGGCTGTATTGTCGCAGCATCCGAGATCCCAGGAAAAAAAAAAAAAAAGAAAGGAAGGAGGGGGATGAAGGTGAATGGACTGAAATATCAAACTCTATAAGAACCCAGCTGGAAAGCATTGCTAATGCTGTTTGGGAAAAATTCGATTTGAAAGGCCTACAAAGGCAATTTTTTCCCCGTCTGATCCAAGACGATCAGCAACGCTGTCACTTATGATGCCTTTGTTTTGAAGGGCGATGGGGCGCTGAAGAAGAAAGCCAACGCGGCTTGAAAAACATTTATTAAAACACAGTCAATGGCGGATACGCGAGAAGTTTGCATTTTTTTCTCACCTGCTCCTGCTGCGTCCATCCCCGTCTCTGTATTTCGCGATCCGCCATCTTTGGGGCGCAGCCATTGTCCAGAGCCGCTTTGCAATATCCTTAAACCTGTTTTTTTTTTTAGTTTTGTTTTTTTTCCGGGGCGCTATGTGGCTGAAGGTGGGATTCTTGATTTTAGATTGCAGAAATGGATCTTCCGCCGGATTGGTCGAGGCTAGGACCCGATGATGGTCCTTAGAATCCAATTGTAACTATGGCAACCAGACCTCCCCCCCCGCCCCCAAAAAAAGGCATCGCATTTTATAATTGCCCGAGAAACCATTAAACAAAGCTCTTTTTTTATGAATGAATATATAACATGGCTCCTTTCATCTCGTTCAGAGACGGTATTCAAAGCGAAACGTTACGGCGGCGACATGAAAGAGCCGGCGCTTGGAGACATTGTGACGGCGCTACTTCCATTACATTCACGCTGATTAGAGGATAAAATCCGCTCGGCACTTCAAAGAAAAACATAAAGGAAACCAACAAAGTCAATAATGCCGAGCGCACTAAAAAGGAAAGACGCGATGAATGCGCACGGTCCGTCCTCCATTACAGATTTCCCCCTCCATCTACAGCTTGCATCTACGCAATGAGTCAGTAAGGTGCCACCGCTGTAGAAGATAGAGAGAGTGTGATATATATATATATATATATAAAGAAGGGGGCACCCCTGTTCTATGTATTAGAATCCCACTTTGTGTATCCCATGGGAGCAGCCATCTTAGATTCCTGCGCTCAGGACCTGCACGATTATTCCTCCCCGCTGAGCTGTCGCTTCTTCTTTTTTGTGACGTTACTCCTCCTCTTTGGTGAAAGCTGGCAGCCTTTGGAAGGGTGGGCTGAAGGCAAATTGGAGGACTTGAGGGTGGGAAGCTAATTATGATGTTTGCCACTTTTTGGGATATTTCATACAGAATTCGTCAATGATCAGTGATCCGTTTCTAATGATCAGGTGGATTTTTTATGAATTGTGCCCAAAATTTGTAGATTTGTGGTTGAAGAGAGTCACTGACCACACATTGAGCTCAGTGGCTAGTAAATATTTATGAAAGCCAAGGGAATCCATCCATTAAGTCCAACACATCAGAAAAGTCCCGCCCCAGCAGTAATATGTGCGTCTTGGGTCATGGATGCTGTCCGGATATGGTCCAAAGATATTTTTATACCATGAATGCTGGTGGCAACCTTAAAAAAAAAAACAGTGCCCATTGACATTGTCATCCACCATCAATAATGGGAAGATGAACATGGACCAGGTGGCTGCACCTCTAGACTCCCAAGCCTTTGGAGGAACAGTAGAGTCGTTGGCTGTGACCGCATTCCATCATCATCAATCCTTATGTCCTGGTTACTGAAAGTCTCTTCTCCCAACCTTCAGATCTCTTTGCCTTCCTGACCTCGGTCACTACTCTGCCTGACAGCCGACATTTTCCTGCCACCTGTCCTGACCTTTGCTTGGTCACCGGATGTTCTGGCTTCCCAATACATTTGCCCTTCGTCTTGTACCGATGACCTTTCCAACAAGATCCCAGCTCTTCTTGCGCCATCTTGGCCTCAGCACTTTGGATCTGCCTCATGTGAGTGAAATAAAGGATTTAGAATCTAATCTAATCGATTCGAAACTCATTTCTTTTTACATAATGAGGATTGATACAAAGTTTCAATAGCGTTACATCACAGTATCAATTGATTAAGAGTCAAAGTTTCAAAACCTAAATTGTATACCCCCCCCATGGTGAATACTATATCCATTACTTAAAATCTTAACCCTGTATTATTTACATATGGGGTTCGCTTGTCATTCACTGCAGCCAATAGGAAACAGCCGTACTGTCTCTCCTACTTGGGTGACACAAAAATAATATTTTTTTCTGTATTTTTGACCTATTGGATTCCAGTTTCAATTAGTTACCTCCAGTACGAGACTGGAGGGGTAACATTGGCCCTGGCTTTTTAAGCCCAATGGCCAATAAATCTCATATATTCTGCCAGGCGCCAAAGGTAGGTGGGAGTGAAAGGGGGGGCACCAGCCCACCAGCATTTTCCTGAAGGTTGATGTCCAGGACTGGTTACTTCAATAAAGCTACAGGATATATTATTTTAAACATTTTTTTTCTTTTTTTTTTAATAAAGGCAGGGTAGTGCAGAACGTGTACGTTTATAAAATATTTCTTAGTTTTTCGTGATTTCTTTCATTCATTTTTCATTACATTTTTAGGTCGTTTTATTTTGTTGTTTCCGATTATATTTTTTTCCATCCATACTTTGATTTTTGTGTTTCGATGCACGCAGAAAAGCAAATCCCAAATCCCATAAATAAGAAATGGATTTGTAGCATTAACAGTATTTTGCAGAGTCCTCGGCTTCTACGTGCTGTTTCCATGGAGACGTGGCCGGGTTTCTGGGTTGTATGTTTTTATCATTAGACAAACAAAGAATAGATTTTTTTATTTCATTATTTTTTTCAAGACACAATAACCATTTAACCTTCAGCTTGGTCAGAACAAGTTGTAAAGCCGAGGACTTCTTACCTTCCCCAGGGCAAATCGTACCGTCAGAATGTTTGGTATTAATGAAACAAACTGCAGAACAGACAAAAGATTTTACTAATTGTCCTCGTTTCACCCTGCGGAACGAAGCCTTAACCATTGAAATGTGGAGAACTGGTCTAACCTGGGAGCGAATAGACAGAGACAGAATTATAAGGGGGCTGAAGGCTTCTGTATAATGCAGGTTGATTAACTCCTTAATGACAAAGCCCGTACATGTACGGGCTCAAAATGCATTGTTTTCAATGGGTTTAGGGACCGCCCATTGTCCTTAAGGGGTTAAAGTCACCATCATTGATCAAGGTGAAGAGCACAAAGTCAACGGTCAAGGAAGGCAGTGAGAAGCCTCTGGTGGTCTATGTTCTAAGAAGAGGAAAGAAGATCTCCAGAAGTAAGACGGCGATTACAGGCATTTCGAGGTTTGGGTCAAGTGAACCCAATTCGGAATTCACTGAACGTCATTGTGGAATCTTCACACCATCTCCATCTGACCTGCGCTTCTACCGAACCCCTGCGGCACGGGGTCGTCCGATCCTTGGCGTAACCCATAGGAAGGAGATCTGGACCTCCACCTCCTTGCAGGACCACGAGGAATTCTAATAACGGATTTCTTGGTACCTCTGCTCCTCTGTCATTATAATGCAGCTTCCTAGGACCTCGGGCTTCGTGCGAGGATGGGAAAGCAGGACTTTCTCTCTTAATAATAGGGCATCAGGGATTTTTATATCTGTAAACAGGACCAGAAGCACCAAGCAGGAACCAGAGAGGTGATGTTCCTCCAGGATAATACATATCACATAATGAGATACGCGGTTCATCCAATTTAGGCTATTTGGTCAAAAAATATATTTTTTAAAAAACTGATAGGTGAAATGCTTCAAAAACTTCACCCTTAAACCAATCTGTACCTGCAGAGCAAAATGTAAAATGTATCTGTCAACGATTTGAACTGTTAGCAGTAGAAGGCGTCACAACCCACAAGAATAATTATTACCCAATTACTTTTACAAGAGGCAAAGATAATTTGTAGGGGACTGAAAATAATACTGCAAAATTAATTAGGAGTATTATTTATTAAGCCAATATATTTAAAGGGAAGGCCTAATGTCCCTGACACCCCCACTATAGAGAAAATCATATTAAAGTACTCTGGGGGTAACCCTAACGGCCCCCTATAATTGGATGACACCTGTGTGTGGGGTTTTCAGGAGACCGGCTTAAGGGGCGGGTCCCTTTAGAGACAAAATGGCTCCGCACATGGTTGCTCTTTCTAAGAATAAATCTGACCCTTCCGTTTTTTTACATGACACCTACCCTATTAAACATGGCCATCTTAAATTAATATTGAAATATTCCTCCCAGCCCCCTCTTGGCCGTAAAAAACAATCAGGTTTTTCTCATCTCTCGAAATTTCCAAAAATTGCATTTTTTTATTTTTTTTTGCTCTAATACTAAAAATTCAGGTACAAAAATAAATCCGTGGGCCATGATGTTAAGATGCTCGTAAAAATATGGAGCTCCCTGGACGTGCTAATGAATAATTCATGTTGTAGCGTGATTTTTGGCTGTTGCCTGGAGAGCCCTACCAGCAACGGAGCCGCAGAGCTATAAGGAAACCCAAGACGCCATGAAAACAGCGTATGTGAGTTTCGGGCGAGGAGCACTTACCATACCGAGCCCTGATTATTTACGATTGCCCGAGGAGAACTCCTTCCACCCCACGGTGGAAATATCTCCGAAGGTTTACTTGGTGCATTCCCTTCGTCTAACGATCCCTTTGTAAATTTCACGCCGTGTACATTTCACTAAAATACACTGACCCGTGACATTAAACTATCTGATGGTTTATTTTCTCAAAAAAATAAAATAATAATAATAATTCGGGGGTGGGGGGGTTGGGCCGCGGGCTACAAAAGGACACATTTTAAACCAATATGTCAAAGAAATTCCATGTATTTGTCAAGACTTTAGGGTTTTTATTCATGTCATATAAATATATTAAATTCCTGACTTTTCCACTTTCTTTTTATTGTTTATTGATTTTTATTGCACTATTGGGTTCAGAATCTGAGCATGGTTGGTGCCCGATGGAAATCCTCGGAAATCGGCTAAAATATGAAACTTATGAAAAATATGTAATTCGGACACATGCGATACGCTTTAAACTTATTCCAACCCCCCCACTTCCCAACCGGATTACAAGAGCGACTTCCCGGCGTAAGCAGAAGCTCTTCCATCTCTCTATTCTGTCCAGAAACACAGAACCTGCCAGCAGATCGGCCCCATCCGGCCCCTGTCTAGTCGCCCGTTTCTCCTGCTGTAAAGACTCAAACTTCAGTCGTTGGTCTCGTCTTAGATTCAGGAGCCGTATGTCTATCCCGTGCATGTTTAATACCTCACTGTATTACCCTCTACTACCTCTGCTGGGAGGCTGTTCCACTTATCTACCACCCTCCCAGTAAAGTAAAACTCAAACCAAATTCCCAAAGTGGTCCCACACACAAATTAAGATGTGAAATAGAGCGGGTTTATCGTCTATTCATCAGTTTACCGAACAGTCAGAGATAATGAAGGCGAGTGGGTGAGAGAGTGCGAGGCGTCTCGGGCGAGGAATGTGGGAAGCCGTAAGCGACATTCACAGTTGTCCCGCTCTTTCAAAAAGGAGATTAACTCGTAACAGATGGTTAAAGGGACGGTTATTCCCAGAACACAATGAAAATCATTTAACTATCGTCAGAGAAGTGGTGGATAAGGGGAACAGCCTCCCAGCAGAAGTGGTAGAGGGTAATACAGCGAGGGTATTAAACATGCATGGGATAGACATACGGCTCCTGAATCTAAGATGAGACCAACGACTGTTTAAGGTTTGAGTCCTTACAGCAGGAGAGACGGGAGACTAGACGGGGGCCGAATGGGGCCGATCTCCCGGCGGGTTCTAGGTACAGAACACGCTTGTAAAGTGACAGGTAAGCGGGAACATTTACCAATTTCCATGGCGATTCCATACATTGAAAAGGTCTGACTAAGACGAACCGATACATTTGGTGCCGAGGGCTCGGCTCGCAGGCTGACAATCTAGCGGGAATGAGGTGCGGAGGGACGGAAGGTATGGAGATCTGGTGAACGTTGGAATTTATTTACGTAATGAAGTCAATCATTAGTAACGAGACCAAATTATTCTTTTCTTACAAACCCTCCCGGCCTCGAGATATCTGAGCAGCGAATCGGGGAGAAAATGTAGACGGTGCCTCCCGGTGTTACCGGCCGGTCGGGATCGCCGGAGTCTGCACATGTAGGAACGCCAGCGTGCAGCCCGCATCATCCATCAGATAATAATCCATATAATAATTAACCATAACTAAAAAATATATATAATTAATAATAATAATGCGGTGGGTCCCTTTACCACAGCGGCTCTATGGTTTCTGGGCGATTTAGGAGAAGGTTGTGCATAAAATGACTTAAAACGGTTAATATAAAAAAATATATATATTTTCAGCAGGAATATGTGGCTGCTGCGTGTTTAGCTTATACTTATCCTACCCTGCGGGGAGGAATAAATAGGTGTCATTCCAGGTTAATGCTTTCTGCCAGCTTCCTGGCGTTACAGGCAGCCCAAGTCTGCAATAAACAATTTAAATTTGTCTCGGCGTTCGTTAGGATTTGATGACCTCGTCCCAGGCAGGTTACAGACCCAATCATTTCTTTATTACTATGCAGATGGCGTATCATCCGGAAACACCTCACCGGCGTGCCGTTAAGTATTCCAGGGTCCTCGTTACTACCCACAGGGGGGAGGCACTGGCGTATGATGTCATATATCGGCATGTGATGATAAATCTTGGCATATGATGTCATATCCTGGCAAATGATGTCATATCCCGCGTAGCATCTTTAATTGTACCAGAAACGCCGACCATGGAAGAGGAGGCCACTAGGGGATCTGCCTTAGATCGGCCCTAGGCCTGCCCCAAAGTTAAATTCACCACTGCCAGTTTGATTAATCAATGAAGCCCCCGATATACCTCAGCACCCCCGAGCTCCGGGGGCCACACGCGGACACACAATTCATCGTCCCCTCTGCCGGTCGCCAAAGGGGTCACAACCAGCATGCAAAATATTTATTGGGGATGTGAAATCCGGCAGGCTGCGGGTTCGTTTTTGGAGGATCGCCCGCTGATTTACATATTAGAACGGCAAAGGTATGTTTAATTCTCACGCTAACGAGCCGAGAGATCTCCTCCTGCGCAAAGCAGCCAGAGAATCGATGCAAATGCCGCTTCGCTCCCACGTGGGCCGCACCGATTACTATTAATTAAACATAAAGAGCGGGCAAAGCGGGGAATTATTCCACAATATTTACACCGTTATGTCATGAGATCCTCATTAGAGATAACGTCCGGCATTTCGTCTTCAAATCAAATGACTTCTTCGGGAGGCTTGACAGACACAAGGATTTATCCTTTAACCTAGGATTTAGGGATGAGCACTATTAATAATAATAAACATAATAATAATAATACTATTAATAATAATAATCATAATAATAATCACAATAATATTAATAATAATATAAATAATAATACTACTACTACTAATAATAATAATACTAATAACACTACTACTAATATTAATACTAATAACACTACTACTACTACTAATAATAATAATACTAATAATAATAATACTAATAACACTACTACTACTAATAATAATAATAATACTAATACTACTACTAATAATACTAATAACACTACTACTACTACTAATAATAATACTAATACTACTACTAATAATAATACTAATAATAATACTGCTACTAATATTAATAACATTTCTACTACTACTACTACTAATAATAATAATAATAATACTAATAACACTACTACTACGACTAATAATAATACTAATAACACTACTACTACTACTAAAAATAATAATACTAATACTAATAACACTACTACTACTACTACTACTACAGCTAATAATAATAGTACTAATACTACTACTACTACTAATAATAATACTAATAATAATACTACTACTACTAATATTAATAACATTTCTACTACTACTGATAATAATAATAATACTAATAATAATATGAATAATTATAATATAGTATTATTATACAACAGTAATGCTGTAAGGTTTTTATTTTGAATAAATATGAATAAATCTACAACAAATATTACGGCTTTTTTTATATTTGAAACATTTTTATTTCATTATTTTTGGTTCTATTTGAAGAACGCTGAAATGTTGCAGTGTCGGGTAAGGGCTGTTGTTTTTCTAATGAGTTATTTAATTAACGTGCCCAGTTGTTGTTTTCCTAGAAACAAAAAGGTTCAAAAATCAATATATTTTTTTAATTGGTGACCTTTTCATGCTTATTTTCTAAAGATCACTGATAAGAAATAACTGGATATTTTTTACCCCTAGTGAATCATAAAGGACAGACTGCGAGGTCATTCAAAATAAAGGAGCGAAAATAAAATGATGTAATTTCTGCTCTATTGATCCAATAGGTCCTAACCAAACCAAAAGAAATTCACATATTTTCATAAACCGCAGCCTCTGCGGCCAAACGACTTCCTTGTGAGGTTAGATTTTTTTCTATTTGTCGTGAGGCTCCCGCTGAACAGAGATTTCTTACAACAACAGGTGGTATATTTTCTACGAAGACCTTTAATATGTTAATTATGAGCGTCCCTAGAGACTTCGCGTGAATCCCACTTCTTTATTTTTCCATTGTGTGCTGTACATGGGTTTGCAATTGTTATTATTTATTATTATTATTATTTCATATTATTATTATTATTATTTAATAGTATTTTTTTATTTTTTTTACATGTATTTTTTGTGTCTTTTTTTTATTTTTTATTGCAGACATCTGATTAATAATGTTTCACCGCCTCAAAAAATAGAGTAAGGCTTACCAGTGAATTCTATTTTTTCCATATTCTAGTAAAAATAGAAAAAAATACTTAGCCCTTTTTCTACGGATCACGCATGTTTAGGTATACTGGAATTTTTTTTTAATAAACATTTAAGTATTTGTTGAATAAAAGATTCTAACACATTCCTAACTAACATATCCCTTCATTCCTACTGGAAAAAGAAAAAAAAACTAAAACTCATATTTAGGTCACATTTTGGCCCATTCAGGTTTTTTTTTAGTGCCCGATTAATTCTTCGCTGTAGTCATGTGATGGAAACAGAGGTCACTGATAGGTTGGAAGGCCGAGTTACCATGGAAGCAAAGAAGAAATTACCAGTTTGCTTACGTTTCTCCGCACCGCCTGCTATTGCTATTGCATATCAATTTATGATAAAAACATTTAATTATTGTTGACTGCTAAGCCTCATTAAGTAGACATGCCCCGTTCGGTAAGCTCTCGAAGAGCCTCCAACTTGAGCCACTTCACTGCTTGTGCTTCCTTACATTAAGATGGATGAGCGATTGTGATGGACGGAGGTCCTCGTGTCATTACCGCTAATGAGGGCAGAATGTCAGCGTCTCCACGGAGCACCGGCAAGCGGCTCTCAGATGAGATCGTAAATCTCAAGTCAAGAACCAGAAATGTCACAAACTGCATCCGAGAAACACTAATTAGGCAAATGTGACCTTAAACTCTCATTTGTTCCCCGCCGCCAACTAATTCCCATAATTAGGGTTCGTTCGATACCCTTTTGCAGAAGACGGGCCGGCAGAGGGCCGATACCGCGACATTCTTTTGGATATTTTTCAGTATTCCGGAAAAGATTCTCGATGGGGTTCAAGATCCCTGCGGATTGGCGTTGGCAGACGAACGTTAACAGGGGGCCGATGTGTGTCACGTCTGTTGTTGACCTTTAAAGTCTGAATATTTCAAGTCAAATGTTGTATTTGTGGCAGAACATCCTATAAATTATTGCTGTGTGTTTTCTCATAAGACGTGGCAAATAAATCGTGCAGCTCCACTTTACTTTTCATCTGTTCTCATAGAAACACAGAACCCGCCGGCAGATCGGCCCCATTCGGCCCCCGTCTAGTCGCCCGTTTCTCCTGCTGTAAAGCTGTTTTACTTTACTGAGAGGGTGTTAGATAAGTGGAACAGCCTCCCAGCAGAAGTGGTAGAGGGTAATACAGTGAGGGTATTAAACATGCATGGGATAGGCATACGGCTCCTGAATCTAAGACGAGACCAACGACTGATTAAGGTTTGAGTCTTTACAGCAGGAGAAACGGGCGACTAGACGGGGGCCGGATGGGGCCGATCTGCCGGCAGGGTCTACGTTGGAGTTAAGTGGGACAGAAGTCTAATTTTCTAACTCCAATAAGTAAAAACTTACAGGTTTGTGAAGCGAGACAGTAAGAGGGAACATAAAAGTATTATTATTATTACAGTCACTGTATTTGTTGGAGATCTTCAGAGAAGATTTATTCTGTGGCATAAGGCGACCAAACACCAAATCTGATCGACTAAACTCTCGCCGACGCCACAATGAATGTGAAAATTCTATTTAATTACTGAGCTGGTATTTTTCATCACTTTTAGGCGCTTTTTCTTGAGCTGCAAATCGGGACTGAAATCCATGACTTCACATAAATGTTAGGACCGCATAGAACAGAACTGAGTAATACCGCCACCTACTGGTAGGAATATGTCCACATATTTTATTTTGCTGAATATATATATATACTGGTATGTATATATATATATATATATATATATATATATATGTAAAAGGGTGAAGCCTAATGTTGATTAGTATTGCTTCGGACCTGATGAAGGGAGGATAACTCTCGAAAGCTTGTCTTTTTAATATTACGTTAGTCCAATAAAAAAGGTATCACTGCATACTCTGCAATACTCTATTTTTTGACATCGTATATATATATATATATATATATATATATATATATATATATATATATAATTATATATTATATTACCTTTATATTCCGCAGCGTTGTAGAATGGGAAAACATAGCATAGGAAGTATTATATATTATATAACAGTTTGGATTTACAGAAAATATATATAAATATATGCACACACTGTGTCATACTTGTGCGTCTCTACACAAAAAAAAAAAAAAACACCCAGAATGAAAGCAGGGGAGAGTCTAGTGTGAGTGGCACCTGGATGCAGTATTTCTTCAGCACCCATAACTAAAACACATGCACATACTAAGATACAAACTCACTCTAACGCCATACACTAACACACACTCATGCTAACACCATAAACTTTCTCTTACACCATACACTAAAATACACTTTAACTTCATACAATAACACATGTTAACACCATACACTAACACGCACATGCTGTCAGCAAATACTGACACACACTCTAACACCACACATTAACACCATACATACACTCACACATGCTAACACCAAACACTGCCACACGCATTCAAACATCACACACTAAAAACATATGCTGACACACAGATTCATGCTAACGCCATACACTAACACATAAACATGCTAACATTATACGCTTGATAACACACTTACACTATCACCATACACTTTCAGTTTTTTCTTAGATTTATTGCACATAAAGCTAACGTGCAGCCAATAACATTAAGTGTGAAGTGGATGAGATGTTTTGGCGTTTTTATATACTTGAGGCTGTGGCTGTATAGCTCACTATGCTGTATTGTGCAGAGCTCCACTTCTTCCATGCTCCTGGTCTCCTCCAATGTTATCTGTGCTACTGCAATTAGTGTGCTGAGCATGCAGCTCCCTGACACTGTGCACACTGATCGTGTAAATGTTTCATAAGTGACAATAATAATCAGATGTCTTTTAATAATTAGTAATCCTAGAGCTCACTCGAATGTTTGGAGCCTTCCTGAGATAAGGACGCGAGACTTTAAATAAGGAAATTTAGCTGCTGGAAAGCGCCCTGTGCTGGGGAGCAGCGGAATTAGCGGGATAACCACAGGGATAGTGCGGGGTTCTCTTCTGAGTTCCTTAAGTTTAATTTATCAGGTAATGGGACCAAGAGATGTTAAAGCGCGCCTAAAGGTTGCCATGTCAACTTGTGTCAGATCGATAACTCCTGCCAAGGACACAACACACAGGTTGGCACAAAAGACCTGGCATACCCCAGTGCCTAAAACATAAAGCGTTAATCTGTTAAAAAGTGCAGATATAATGGTCATTGATTTAGCCAAAATTTACAACTAGGCGTGGAAAACTAATATGAAAATTCACAATTCTGGAGAAACACATGGAGAAATGCTTTGGACTTGATAAAGGGAAGACTCTCGGAAGCTTGTTATTACAAAATACTGAAAGTTCAATTAAAAAAAAGGTATTACGAGATTCCTCAACATTCTGTTACTTTGCGTCCTCATTACTGGACCAATGCGGCTCCTCCTGACCACATTAATCGCATTATCAGCTCATCAGAGGGGAAAGCGGTGCAATTCCAGAAAATGAACACAAGGTGGCGCTCCAAACTAATGTCAGTTATTATTATGACACTGGAGGGGTCTGGGCCCCCACCTGCAATAAATATTATTATTTTATTATTATTTATTGTTTTGTATAGCACCATCATATTCCGCAGCGCTGTACAGTGAGTATATCCAATACAGATAAAAAATACCCAGAAACTTGATGGCCGACTGGGTGCGATGACATATGTTATATGTTATATGATATATGATATGTGACATAAGGACTTTTAATGATCACCTGCGAGAAAACGTCACTATTTGTTTCTGTCCAGAGTGATGTACTATTCGTTGTGTCATGTTTAGCCATTGTACAGCGCTGCTGAATATGATGGCACCATACAAATAAGAGCCCTCTTTTTGTTTATTTTCAGGGGCATTTAGTCGAGCTGCAGGGGCAGGTCTCTATAACCTATACAATCTATATGCACCTCCCCACCCGGATCTCTTATCCCAGTCACTGTGTCCAAATACTTCCAGTAATTACAGTAAATGTTCAAACTTTCATTATTCAACATGTTGTTTTTTCGTGGCTGGTGTCAGACTTACCGGACCTGAGTGACCCGCCGCTCATTCTGCACTCATTTCCACGACAGCTAAAATGTAACAAGACGCTTATTACAGTAACTGCTTTATAGAAATTAATTCCTCTGGACGTAACACATCGATCCATCTACAATGTATGAACAGCTTCAAAATGTTTTGTTTCCGGAACTTTTCAATAAACAACTCTCATTGCTCTCAGCCAGCTGTCTATCCTGCATTAGACGAGCAAGACAGTTTATTTGTATAATTAAGTGGCGTTCCAGCCTCCTTAATATGCATTATTTAAACTTGCAAAAAATATTTGCCTTTAGCGGAAGCTGCAGCTCCAGAGCTAGAACAGCCTCCTTTATCTTCCTAAGTTTCTCACCGCTCATCGGCTGCTGGGAGCAGATCTAGGCGAAAATCCATATGGGGCTATTCTGAAGAACCTGTACAAATGGCTAATATGCAGCTCCCTAAAAAAATTATATTATTTAAACTGCAACTTTAAAAAAAACAAACAAAAAAAAAAAAAGCGCAATATTTTTGAAAATGTATTTTTTTTAATCTGATACCCGTAATAAAAATGGTGGCAGATGCCCCGTTACGAGCCGTTCCGCCTGCCGCTGAATGCAACACAATTAGATCAAAGCGTAGCATTAGAAACCTCGTTCTTAGTCCTGCGGGAGAATCAAACCCGGCCCAGAAACAATTCTTTGATTACTAAAAAGGTTGCTTTTTTCATTTTTGTTTTTTTTCAGGGAATGCATAATTATCATGTGAAGCAAAATCAGGCACTGATCAGTTGTCATAGAAACGGAAAAAAAGTTTTTTGTTTTTTACCTGATTAAACCCCATAAAAAGAATAAAGTTACAGATCTTCTGAACATGCTAGACAGAACGCCGTTAAGTGGAACAGCACCTTTACAACAAGACAAATAAGCTAATAACGGCCAAATCCCAAAATGGACCGGAGCGTGAAGGGCCCCCCGGGAAGCTCTAGAGCCAGCGGCTGGACTTATATCAATATATATACTGTCTCGATATAACATAAATATTCACCGCTCAACGCGTGAGACGCGCGAAACCAGAAATTAGACTCTTCGTTCTCTGAATCCACATTCCAAACGTGTCACTACGATAAAAAGATGCTTTTTTACTCAGACATTTTCTGTAAGAATGCCGCAGGGCCGTGTTAGAATATCCAGAGGAGGGATCCAGGAGGTGAGGGTGGTAGATAAATGGAACAGCCTCCCAGCAGAAGTGGTAGAGGGTAATACAGTGAGGGTATTAAACATGCATGGGATAGACATACGGCTCCTGAATCTAAGACGGGACCAACGACTGATTAAGGTTTGAGTCTTTACAGCGGGAGAAACGGGCGACTAGTGGTTCTAAACATGTAGTCAAACATGCCCCACAAAGGGGTTGCATATCCTCACGGGAGGAGCGCGGCCAGAGAAGAGGAGGATTTGGGACCTGCTGTTCCTCCATGACCTTGTGAAGTCACTCAGCCCCCTGCACTGGAGCCATAATACTAAAAAATAGCTCTCAATAGGTCACAAAGTCACATATAAAGTATAGCTGAGGCCCCGCCCACTGCAATACCACTAACCACACCCCCTAATATAAACGTGCCCCTCGTCTAATGCTGCGTGGACACTTATATATTTCACGGGTCATAGCTTTGATTTTTCTATATAATACGCCACGGAATATGATGGCGATATAAAAACAATAAATAATAATAATATCATCAAAATAGCTATGAAGAAAAGGCGAAACATTTCTGGCAAAAAACTGTTTGTGGAGATTTTGAGAGCGCGTCACATGGTTCACTGATATTTACTATTTTCAGGATATTTCATGTTTTTTAATAATGTATTAATCGTATCGAGCAAAATATGAATGATGACACATATATTCGATTTATGGGGTAATTGGGGTTTGCACCCACAATTTCATTTATAATAAGTAATCATAACTATGTCGCCACGGCAACGCACAGAATCCTAAATAAAGACTAATCCCTGTTTTAATGCCCCGGAGCATCGTGATTGCGTTTAAAAGGGGGCTATTCTTAGATCGCTGAAAAAATGCCCATATATGGTAGTGGACATTTTTTAATCTACACTTGAGTGTTTTTGAGGCATTTACTTTTTTACGGTTCCTCGAGGGCCCGCGAGGCATATGATGCTAATTAGTTTCCGTGTTGCCGAGCGTTGCCATGTAGTGCCGAGTTACTAAGCGCAACGAAAACGCTGGCTGGGCTGTGGCCCTCGGGGGCCAAGTTGGACAGCCCTGCTGGGCATGACTGTGTTAGGCAGGTACCGGTCACATACAGTACAGTCCATCGCACATTATACGGTATACGGTATATCACATTGCCACACAGTGCATTGCGGAGGCTGCATACTATACAGGGTTAATACTAGTCCGGCGACTACACGGGGGCCGGATGGGGCCTGATACATTGTATACAGCACATTACCCTGTATTTGGGATACACACGGAACACGCCATCCTGTATAAGGGATACATACGGAACACGCCATCATGTATATGGGATACATACGGAACACGCTATCCTGTATATGGGATACATACGGAACACGCTATCCTGTATATGGGATACACACGGAACACGCTATCCTGTATATGGGATACACATGGAACACGCTATCCTGTATATGGGATACATACGGAACACGCTATCCTGTATATGGGATACACACGGAACACGCTATCATGTATATGGGATACACACGGAACACGCTATCCTGTATATGGGATACATACGGAACACGCTATCATGTATATGGGATACATACGGAATACGCTATCCTGTATATGGGATACACATGGAACACGCTATCCTGTATATGGGATACATACGGAACACGCTATCCTGTATATGGGATACACATGGAACACGCTATCCTGTATATGGGATACATACGGAACACGCTATCCTGTATATGGGATACACACGGAACACGCTATCATGTACATGGGATACACACGGAACACGCTATCCTGTATATGGGATACATACGGAACACGCTATCATGTATATGGGATACATACGGAACACGCTATCCTGTATATGGGATACACATGGAACACGCTATCCTGTATATGGGATACATACGGAACACGCTATCCTGTATATGGGATACACACGGAACACGCTATCCTGTATATGGGATACACACGGAACACGCTATCATGTATATGGGATACACACGGAACACGCTATCCTGTATATGGGATACACACGGAACACGCTATCCTGTATATGGGATACACACGGAACACGCTATCATGTATATGGGATACACATGGAACACGCTATCCTGTATATGGGATACACACGGAGCACGCTATCATGTATATGGGATACACACGGAACACGCTATCATGTATATGGGATACACACGGAACACGCTATCCTGTATATGGGATACACACGGAACACGCCATCCTGTATAATGGATACATACGGAACACGCCATCCTGTATATGGGATATACACGGAACACGCTATCCTGTATATGGGATACATATGAAACACGCCATCCTGTATATGGGATATACACGGAACACGCTATCCTGTATATGGGATACATATGGAACACGCCATCCTGTATATGGGATATACACGGAACACGCTATCCTGTATAATGGATACATATGAAACACGCCATCCTGTATATAGGATATATAAAGTAGACATTGCCATGTACCGGCTGACCGGCTTAAGGGATATAACACATGTACACATTGCATTATATAAGCAATACCGGCATATGGTGCATGGTACCCTGTATAAAGTATATATACAGCACACACAGTGCTGTGTATAATGTACTCGGTGCTGCTATATGCTGTACTCGGTGCTGTGTACGGTATACACGGCGCTGTGCGCTCAGCTCGTACGCCCCGCCCAGCAGCTGTCACAGGATCCCTGGGGAATGCTGCAGCCCACCTCCTCTCCCGGGCTAGCCCCGCCCCTCTCCGCCTCCCCCGCCCGCTCTCAGGCGCTTGGCTTTTCTTTTGTTATCCTGCGGGCGGATAGGGTGGGGGAGGGAGTGCCGGCTGCTGATTGGTCCCTCGCGCTGTCACTCAGCCGCGCCTGGCTCCGCCCCGCGCCTCTAGCCGGGCTCCTCACAATGTGTCATTAGCTGCGAGCGGCGGAAACGGCACCGAGCGCCACCGAGTGATGGGGGAGGGCCCGCTGGCCCCCCGGGAGCCCTAAGAGCCGTGTGGCCCCTGCAAAGCCCGCGCCCACCATGTCCGGGAAGGACAATCCGTGCAAGAAGTTCCAGGCCAACATCTTCAACAAGAGCAAATGCCAGAACTGCTTCAAGCCCCGGGAGTCCCACCTGCTGTCTGACGAGGACCTCAACCAGGTGAGGCCGGGCCCTGGGGGCCACACGCAGGGAGCTCTGGGCCAGCCCTGGAGTGGGGGCGCATGTGAGGCCTGGGGTTTGGAGTGGAGGCGATATGGGGGGCCTGGGCCTCAAAGGATCCCCTTAACCCGGCGCTTACAGGCCCCTTAAGCCTTTGGGTGCGCCGATAGGGTTAATACCCACCCACACCGGCGCACTTAAGGGGTTAACGTCAGGTTCTGCCTCCCCCACTGCTGTCTGTGTTAAGGAATTTTAACTCCTTGCAGTCCCAGGGTGGCGGACATGCACTGTGTGAAGGGGTTAATGGCATTTGTATGACTTCTCTCTGCCCCACCCCATTGCGCCACCGAAATGGTTAATGACACTGGGACCACTGCATAGGACATTAACCTGTTGTGTAGGATTGGCACTGAAGGGGTTAATGTCAGGGAATGACACCCCTGTTTCAGCGGCTTTTAACGCTTTCCATTCCAGGGTGGGTGACATGTCCTGGCACTATAGGGGTTAATGGCATTTGTATGGGCTCTCTGGTGTGTTAATGTAACCCCTGTAGTGTGACTGACACAGAAAAGGTTAATGATGTGTGTGGACTCTGTAATCACTGTATGTGGCCCTATTCTGTTGTGTCCTGGATGGCACCGACAGGGTTAATGTTTTATGTGCCATAGTCTGTTAGGGTGGTTTACCGCACTGCCAGGCTTGAGCAGTGCGGTGGTGCTGAAGAGGTTAATGCCATTCTGTGACCTTTCCCCGGGCACTGTGGGGGCTTTAAGGGTATCTAGCGTGGCAGGTTCTGTTACACCTGTGCCAGAAGCCCTCTCCTCCGTGGATTCCAGAGGAGCCTGCATTGAAAGGGTTAATAGTGCCTGGCACTGGACCCTCCCCCATTTCCCTTCTGTCACACTGTATCAGTGGCCCTTTAGCAAGGTATTTGACAGCACCGGACCCCTCCCCCACCCGCATACCTGCCCTTGTTGTCCTCGTAGTGACACCTGTGACAGTGACAGACGTGGAGGGCCTGTGTGCGTGCGCGATGCATTGTTAGGGGCAGATCTATCTTGATGTTACTCGTCCGGGGGGGGGCGGCTTGGCCCCTAATAATTAAATGTTTTCTACCCTAATAACTGTATACTACGGCCTGAGATCTGAGGGCCCGGGCCCTGCCTTCCCCTGTATACATTATTGTGTGTTTGTGTGGCCCCTTCTGCTGAGAAGTCGTTTAACCACCGAATCTCTGTAGCCCCCGAGTAGGAGGAGAAAAAAAAAATAGTTCCGTTTGCAGCAGAGAAGGGGTTAAGTGTGGACTCTTGGGCTTTATGGGTAGCACTTAGCAGTGGAAATTGCATATTTCCTCAATGCGCTGTCCTGGCAGCGGGATTCCGGAGCCGGGTTGCTGCCGTGGCGACTGCCGGCGTACGGGGAGAATTCCCAAACCTTTCCGCTGGCCCTGTCCCCAGGGAGCGGGTACCGGCTGCACCGGTTCAGGCCGCGGGGGCCAATGGCCCTTTCCTCGCAAGCCCCCTGCTATGTTTTTAGCAAACGTTTGGTTCGACGTGTTCTGGATTCCGGGCATTCCAGCCGTAGTGTGGCCCGTGCTGGGGGATTTACCCTTATTGCCCCCGGCTGTGACCCTGTCGGGATAACAAGTGGTCCCGTGTTTTTGTGATGAAATAAAAGAAATGTTTTTATAGCCCCCGATCATGCGCAGTCTCAGATTTCGATGCGTTGCCCTCAGCGGAGGCAGATGTGGTCCTTAGCGCTGCTGCTGTTATTATTATTATTATTATTATTATTATTATTATTATACAGAGGAATTGCCCGCTTCCCCTGATTTTTGCCCAGTTTTTGATTTGCACAAAGCTCTCTCGAGTCGTTCCTCTCCCCCCGCCTCCCACCTCGCGTCCAGACTGACGGCTCTACCCCGGGGCAGCTTGTACGTGAATTTTCAGGTCCCCGCAAGTTTCTTCCCACTTTCACACCTGAACCGAGAGCTTGCGAGCTCAACCCCCCCGGGGTAATGGAGGCCGCCTCTAACGCCTCCGCACGGGTAATAATCTTCCCCGAGATCTAATCGCCTCGTTGGCTCCTCTGTTTCCCGAATCATCTGGCTTTGCTGAGCTGTGTACGTGTTTCCAGTGGCTGAGGGTTGTGGGAGTTGTCGAAGCAGCCATTAGATGTAATAGTAATTCCAGGGCTTTGATCTCCTTGGCAGTCTTTCTGCCATCACTCAGCAGTTATCTCTCCCACTTTGTACCGCGCTACTGACTATATCAGTGTTCTTTTTAGCGCCTAGAAGTGCCCCCTTGGCAAAGCTGCCCCGGATCTGTGACGCAGTCCTGTTAGGGGGGCAGAAATGTCTGTGGCAGAGGAGGGATCTCGATGCCGGCGGACGCGGATCCTTCTCCAAGTCGTAGAAAATTCCGCCGACGGCGGCCATTAATCCTCCAGAACATTAAGCGGCTTCGTTTATGGCGAGCCAAGATATCTCCCGCTTTGTATCGCGGCCCCCGCGGGAGACAATAGGCATGTGAGCCGCAGAAGGGTGCGGGGAGGGCTGCCCACCTTGCTGTTCTGTTGGACTTCAACTCCTAAAACACTCAGCTGACGCCAGGGTCGCATTTAATGCTGGTTATCATTGGTGGTATAACACCAGCGATATTATACCCCCGGTGCCATCTGAAGGGGCCGATAAGAGATCAGGGGGGGTCACACAGTTGACCCTTCTTGGGATTAAAGACATGAACTATTGTTTTTCATAAACTCCGGTACCCCTTTTTTGGGTAATCCTGTGATAATGAGATTATTGCTTTAATTAGAATCCTGGCCGCCAATAGTGATTTATCTGCGCGGCCCGGATAATCTGCGATGCCTGCGCGCCGCGCGTATAAAGCTTCCAGAGACGCCATCGCTTTAACATAGAGGAGGCTGACTGTGATGGGAGTTAAATTCTTGCTCTTGTAGAGAAGTTCTAGTCGGTCACAATGTGTTGATCTGTTCCAAGCAGGACCATGGAGCGTGTCGCTGTACTGCGCCACGGAGCGTGTTGGTGTTTGGAGAGTCGGTGCTGTGGGTCTGTGTGGAAAGAGACAGATAAGTGGGTTGTACATTTCTGTGAATCGCCCCCCCCTCCCGGCAGCTGGTTTCTGTGTGGGCCGCGGCCGGTGACATAATACGGTAATCCACACGGCTGATGTAACCGGTAACCTCTGCCAGGAGCATCAGTCGGGGAGAGCTGGCTTCTGTCTGCACCGGAGCTCTGCACAGCGTCCTCTCGCAGCATCGGGCGTCTGCACGGAGCGCTCGCTGCGGGTATTACCCTAACTTTGCACCTTTTCGGGGTCATCGCAAGCCCTCCGGCACTGAAAGAGTTCCGTTTAGGCTCTAACAGGCAGTTTATGAAGTGGTAGGACCGGTGCAGTCACCATAGCAACTACTGGAATGCTGCCGCTCGCCTTGTGCATCGCTCCCGGTGTCTTATTTGCTTCGGTGTACACCTCGCCGTGCTTTGAGTGTCTGAATGCCCCCCGCCCCCCCCTGTAGGGTGCAGTTTTGTCTCTGAATGGGCATATGCATAAGATCTAACATAGAGCGTGTTAACTCTTCGAGTGTTTTTGCCCCAGTCAGGTACTTGCAGGGATAGCCAATTACAGCAGTCAGACTGCAGGGAAGCTAGGTCCTCTTTCTAGAATTTGATTGGCTGACACAAGCTCCTGAGTTCTTTTGTGTGACCAAATCTGCTCATTGATTGGTTGAAGGAGAATCCTGTTTACTTTCCTTTACCCCAATTCTCTGTGCTAAAGAGCGAATCAATCGATTGGCTCTAGGGGTGCTCATTATGCGTCGGTGCGCGTGGCGCAAATACATTCACAGGGTGGAATCATGATTTTTAACCCTTTAAACCCCCTGTAGCAAGACTCCCCCTCGGTGCTCGTTTCCCAGAGCGGCTGTGGTGCGATTATTTGCCCGCGTATCCCATGGAGACCGCAGGGGGCAGCTGGA
This sequence comes from Spea hammondii, assembly GCA_029215755.1. Taxonomy (NCBI): domain Eukaryota; kingdom Metazoa; phylum Chordata; class Amphibia; order Anura; family Pelobatidae; genus Spea; species Spea hammondii. The sequence goes on from JARDYJ010000006.1 coordinate 10,221,935, forward strand.
AAATCCTCCTGACTTTACTGTAAACGGCCAGCGTCACAAAAACCCTCTAAAGAGACCGTATTGGAGAACGATGGCCTGAACGCAGACGTGCCGCGCGCTCTCGCAGAGAGTAACAGCTGTGTTCGGCTTCAAACCCGACAACAAAAATAAATACCCCCCCTGGTCTGCGGTCTGAGAGGGGCTTTAATGTCACATTTTTTATTGTCCTTTTTACTACGGGAAGCACCTCGTATTAAAGAGCTTCGCTCAGGTTTATAACTTTTATGTAGAGTCCATCTCTCGTACCAAGTGATAGTTGCCGGTAGGTAGCGCATGGTGTTTGGTCTATACCTTCTGCTGGCATTTTCTTTACGGCAGCGTGTAGATCAAACATGCCCGGCAGTCTGATTATTGCCTTTCCGTCCCGTGCGCACAGACCTGATACAGACATTGTATACTGTGCTTGAGCTATACCGTACCTTTTTTTTATAGGCAATGTGTAGATCAAACACACTTGGCTAGGTTTGGTTACCGTCTTGTCTCTTTTGTGATCACGTGATTTGCTTGCAGTAACGGAATGTATCTCTGTGTGTTTACATGTCCGTGTTTTAGGCAGTTTTTGTAGGTTAAAGCCGAACGGTGTAGCGACTAGTTTTTTTTTATTGGCTGTAAATTGGTGAAGCTCCGCCTCTTTGTAAAGTCTACTTTTTTTAAGAGGCTGTAACAATAATTTCAGAAGGGCGAATGGTTCATAAAACGAGGAAAGTCAACCAATAAACAGATGAGTTGGCGACATTTTAACCCCTTCCCGCATCCCTTCATATATGCTTCCTCACAGCATTATTTGGCTTTACGGCGTGTCGGCTCGCCGCTCGCTTTTTTCTTTACAGACTGTGTTGGTGTAAAGTGGATAAAAAAAGTATTTTTGTACGGAATTATCTTCTCTGTATATAACAATATCCTGTAAGGGGGGGTCTTCTTAGATCTGTCCCCCTGCAGCTGAGAACCCTAAAATATAATCCCGTTCCGGGGTGAATGACCCGGCTGCAGGGTCTGCGTCCTGTAAACAAGTCTTTGCTTTCCATCCACCAAATCGCGGTGTCGAGACCTGTGTAAGTAAACTGTTTATAAGATGCGCCCCTATCGCACGGGCCTTATATAGACATATGTATTGAGGCGGCTGGCGGCGTCTCCATGCACGGGAATCTTCAGGTGTCCCCCCAGTTTCCCAGCTCCTTTGCACCGTACGGGCCATGAAGAGACGTCGGTCTGTATGATGGGGGGGGCTGTGTAGCGTCTGTATGATGGGGGGGCTGCGTAGCGTCTGTATGATGGGGGGGCTGCGTAGCGTCTGTATGATGGGGGGGCTGCGTAGCGTCTGTATGATGGGGGGGCTGCGTAGCGTCTGTATGATGGGGGGGCTGCGTAGCGTCTGTATGATGGGGGGGCTGCGTAGCGTCTGTATGATGGGGGGGCTGCGTAGCGTCTGTATGATGGGGGGCTGCGTAGCGTCTGTATGATGGGGGGGCTGCGTAGCGTCTATGATGGGGGGCTGCGTAGCGTCTGTATGATGGGGGGGCTGCGTAGCGTCTGTATGATGGGGGGGCTGCGTAGCGTCTGTATGATGGGGGGGGGGCTGCGTAGCGTCACCGTGGCAGGACTTCCTCTCCTGTATAAACGGAGCGGAGATCTTCCTGCTGCTCTCGCTCTGCTTGTCACCGGCTGGCGGTGTTGAGGTGCATCTGTCGCCTTTGATCCAGTGCAGGCGCGGACTGCGGCGTTAGATGCTGTGCAGAGCCGCCCGCTTCTCGTGTAACAGGTGGAGGCCACGTGCCCGGCGGCTTGGCCACCAAATGCGGCAGCCTGTGGCATAAAGCAATAGTGTTTCCGTTTTACCAGAGCTGGGAATGCACAACTCCCACAAAGCTCATCCTATCCTGTATAGGAGCTGCAGGGTAACTGCTGGAGGGACGAGGGTTACCCGGCCAGGGTTTGGTCTCCGGATCGGGGACTCCGTCCTCAGGTGAAAAAGGGAGGAATAAGATTTTCACCCTTAGTACTACGTGTCGGCACAGCCTGTGTGTCTGGGGACCTCAATGACAAGTCTGCCCCGTGGGTGGGGGGGGTGTTTGTCTGGGGCCAGGGGCCGGTTTGCTCACACTCTCTTTTTGCTCCCCCAGGCCAAGCCCATATACGGAGGATGGCTGCTGCTGGCACCGGAGGGCACGGACTTCGACAATCCAGTGCACAGGTCTCGGGTAAGGCGAAGCAGTGGCACGGCGGCGCATGCTCATCCGCACATGTGACTTATCTGGGTCGACAGGTTCTCAATAAAAAGATATGAAATACGTGGCAAAATTTCTACACAATGTTTTTTGACGTAGGAGCTAACACTCTTCTCATATGAAAATAAGACAACAAATAGAAAATGGGGCATCAGACCCTGGAGAAATGAAAGGGTTTCTGCCTGTTTCAGGATACGCAGGGTTAAAGCTCCCCAACGGAGCCGCCGGTCAGTGAAAGAATCTCATTGGGCAGAATGTTTTTCTCCCGACTGACCTCATCGGCCGCTAACGGATTAAATATAGAAAATTAACCAATATATTAAAAAAAAAAAGCAGCAGAACCCACAAAACCCAGCGATGGTCGCGTTATTTCCACGGACCGCCTTGCGTGGGGTTAACCCTTGCAGCGCCAGCCCCTCTCATTTAGTACAATGAGGTAATAGGAGCCGTTTCCTTTCTGTAAGCGTTATCAATGATTCATCGGCCGAAGTCACACATTCTTCCCAAAATACATTTTCACCCAGAATAGATTTGTAAGGACGCTGCTTTTTTGTTTTTTTTTGGTGTCTGACGATGGTTTATAAATGAAATCTTTCTCATGTTTACGAGTTATTTGTGTAGTTACTATAACGATGAGCCCGTCCCCGGTGCTGTTTGCCCCGCTTGTGCTCCTTGGTGAAGATGGTCCTCGGGGGTTTTGGGGTTGCTGGTTGTTAGCGGGTAGCAGCTGGGCAGGGATGCTGTAGGCTGGGGGTGTCTTTGTTGAGCATGATGGTAGTTGTTTCCCTACACTAGATTCTGGGGGAGATTGGCTCCTTTTTCATATAAAGAGCCATTCTGGTGCAGAATTCTAAATGTGGAGCAGTCGCCATGGAAACCAGTGGAATTTCTACTGACTTCTCCTGTTTAGAACTTTGCTCTGGAATTCATGCCTATGGAGGGGGGGGCATTTAGGCAACTGTTACTTCCAAGCTAAAGTAGCCAATCAAAATACCCGGTGAGAGGGCATTCAGCTGCAGTAGTAAGTGCGGGTTTCGCTGAAGCTCTGTACACAGAACCTTTTAGTGGGGGGGCCGGTCTTCATGTTGCCATAATTAAGAAAGGGCATTATTACTTTGCTGTTTGCCATTTCTGTAAAGTGCAGTGAAGCTTTAGGTTGACAGAGCTGCAGAGAGTTTATTGATGGAGCTGTAGAGCCCCCTCGATGGGTTAAATCCACGTGGCTCGCTGACGTCTTGCTTGGCTAAGGGTTTTTTTTGTTCGTTTTCCACGTTTGACCCTGTGCGCTCCGCTCTTCTCTCTCCATGAACGATGCGCTTTGTGTGCTCGGGTTCCCCAACTCTGCCAAGAACCTCAGGCGAAGCCGATTCCTTCCCGTCTCCATGGTAACGCTCTGTGTACCTGGGCAGTAGGTGGCACTGCGTGGCCCATTGTGGGGAAGCCCACCGTCGGCCCTTCACCTGCCACAATCTGCGGCTCTCAGGTTGATGAGATCTCCCCCGTGCCCCCCCTTCCAGGATAACGCTGCCCTAAATTACCCCAAAGGAGGGGAGCGGGGCAGAGGTGCATGACAAAGCTGTATCCAGTGAAAGTGTTAAAATGTCCCTATTGGTAGGAATATGGTCAGACTGTAACCCTTTAAGTGCCAACGGCAGGAGCAATGCTTTTCCCTGCAACCCCCACGTAAAGAGTTATATATGGTGTAAAAACACTCTAGTTTTCTGTTGGCAAAAAGTGTGAATTGCATCATTTTCACCGTGTTCGCCCACAAAGGTGTTAAATTACTGGGTTTTTTTTTACCCGTCCCACATGTTTTTTTAGAGAGGGGTTGCAGGAAGGAGGCATTTATCTTCATCACAGTCCTCATAGCTTTACTTGGGGGTATTAAATTGAAACATATTAAGAATATTCAATGAAATTTTTTAATTTTTTTTTGTGATTTTTTAAAAAACAAACAAAACCAAACAAAAAAAAAAACAACAACAAAACCTATCGGGGGGGGGGTTGCAGACCCCGGTCGGGGGGGGCTCTAAGTGCAGCAGTGTTCCTGCGCATGACAATAAGCGCTGTTTGGCTGATGGGTCTCGCTGTTCTCCCGGAGCTCCTTGTTGTTGGCAGAGAACTATCAGGTCCTTGTTCCGCCGCTCAGCCCCGAGGGAACAGCGAGAGCGAGAGCGAGCGTTACCGAGCCGGCCACGGCAGCAGCATCTCTGCGATGCGCTCCTGCGCGGGGTGAAAAAACTCCCTTCCACGGACTGATATCCTATTCCACCCTGGCCTCGCCTCGGAGGTATCATTGGGTAAAGCGATACCCTTTACCTATCCGAATATCCTCTTGGGGACTTTAGTTGAAGTTGATACTGTTTTATTGAGTCAACAATAAAAGATGGAAGGTTTTATAGGCTTTCAGGACCTCAGCGGTCTCTTCTTCAGATGAGTTCTGATTTCCCATAAGCTTTTGTGTTGCCCCAATAAAAGGTATCAGCTTGGGGAAGACGGCATTTACTTGTCGTCTGAGGTCCTTTTGGCTGGCTGAGAGTGATGGAGTGATAGACGAGGCTGATGGGTGATTCAGAGGGCGCAGCGTTTTCATTGTTCTTGTGAATATTTTTATTGTTAAAAATGTTGTTTCTAAACTCTAACTAAAATTCTATGTTGTTGCAATAAAAGAATGTTTATGATGCTGCATTTCCGTGGCGATGCTGGGAGGGTGAGATTTTATAGCGTAGCGCATGTATTTACTTATTAATCTGCCATCGGTTTAACCCTTCTAGTTCCGGAGGGGTGAGCTGGGCGCTGCACAGCCGTGATTTGCTCCGTCAGACGCCCGGCGGCTCCTTTTCTAAAATTCACTCATTCTTTTCTTTGTTTCCGACCCAGAAATGGCAGAGACGGTTTTTCATCCTCTACGAGCACGGCCTGCTGCGCTACGCGCTGGACGAGATGGTAAGACGCTCCCATTTTTATATTTTTTATTTCTTTTTTTATTCGCTGTGATGTCCGCCGCTTATCTTTGTGCATGTGTCTCGGCGCGTGCTTCGTTAGGGCTGCGGCCGGTTGGTTGTGGAGAAAGATATCATTTTATGACCTATGGCAAGCTGCTTGGTATGTGCTGCTGCATTCATTTACATAGGGGCCCTATGGATTAACCAACAGACCGTCTCTGCTTCAGGCGGCGAAAAAATTATTCATAGGCTTCAGGCTTACATTTTTTGATGTTATCCACCTGACCGGTAGATCCCCCTCCTGGTTTTAAAAGGAAGCTGGGTTGTGGGGGACGACGCGCTTCGCTCTGCCCCGGGGTGCGGATACAGACACGTTCCTGCCGGGGGATATTTATGAAATGAAGCGTCTGGATGCGCGGAGTGAACTTGGCCATGAAGGGGGGGGGGGGCATTACAGGTTACGCTCTCCAGGGCATTAAGGTGACTGTAAAGGGCCAAGCGGAGCAGCGGGGGCTGGTCAGCTTGCCGCTGGCTACTTAGGTTGGTTTGAAGGTGGCAGGGAATGTCGTCTGTGCGCGGCGACGGGGAGGTTATCGTCTGGTTATGGTAGGACGTGGCTGTGATTACGGGCCGTTGGGTGGTAACGATGGTCAGCGGGTTCGTTAATGATTTACTCTCACAAATGGAACCCGGAGGCCAATAAACACGAGGAGAAGCTGCCGGAAGGCAGAGACGCTGTTCTGAAGCTGCGTTCCGGCCTTTGATCTTCCTGCTTGTACGTCCCCGACGCGTAACTTTGAAGTCTTCATTATCTCGGCATGTGATGGACCTCTAAGACCAGCCGGCGCGATAAGGATGTGCGGGAATTCCTTTAGAGCCGGCAGGCGCTCCTTGCTTCAGAGGGCGGTTGGTGCGAAAGAGTTTTTTGCTCTCTGGCACCTGAAGGGTTACGGCCCAAAAGGGTTTTTTCTTTTTTAATAGTTTTTTTGCTGCCTGAAGCAGAGACTGTCTGTTGGTTGAACGGCGCAGCATGTTAGTACGTGCCGGGCCTGACGTGAGGCTCACCGCGCATTCCTCAGTCCCGTTCTGGCTGAGCACAGCGTCTGTCTGCAGGCGCCAGCAAAGAAAAAAGAGGTTGTAGCCACAAAATCCGTTCATGCAGGTTCCCCGTGCCCCTTACTGAGCGCTGAGAAAAGAGGAGGCCGAGCCGGCGTCATCAGAGAAATGAGGCCTTTTTATCGGGCCAACAGAATAGGACGTAAAGTTACATAAACTTTCAAGACCTCAGAGGTCTCTTCTTCGGATGGAACTAGAATCAAGTGGAGCCCTTCCCAGGGTCAGTAGGAGGTCTCTAGATAATGGAGCTGCCCGGCAGGAAGAATGCCAGCAAATAGCTGGGGGTGGGAAAGGGGCAAATGTATATGGGGGGCATTCTGCATCCTCCCCCAACGCATTTTTTTTTGGGGGGGGGAGACCACAATGGCGGGAGTTTTCGTTTAAGGCACCAACGTAGTTACCATCTCCTGGGCCCTGGAATATTCCGTACAGAGGAGGAAAACAATGAAGAGGCCGCTCTATGCATCAGACGGCCGGGTAAATTATTTATGATTTTCCTGGCCGAGTGCAATAAACTCCTGGTATCCATGGCAACATGATGCATGGAAAGGTAAGCAGGCATGGGAAGAGGCAGCGGCGCCTGTCTGCAGGGGAACGGCGGAAAGGAAGCTGGCGAGATGGGGCTGGAGCTTCCTATACGGCTGACAGAGAGCAGCGAAGGCCCATGTTCAGCCGACCTTGAGTCTCATCGAGCGCGTTAGCCGGCCGCTGCCCTCGGGCTGTCTGGTGATCGGCCTGTGTCCCGTTAAAGGTGAAAGCCGAGGTCGGCGATCTGATACCCCACAAACAAACGCCCTCCAAAGGGTTAAACGAGGAGGCCTGCATTCCCGCACGCAGCTCTGGGGTTTTATTGTTGCCCCGGGGCAGGTTTCTGTGCTGTTTGTCTAATGCTGATAATACCCTGACGGCCGACAGAGAAACTATCCTGAGAAAGGAAGCGGATGGTGTCAGCCGGGGTCACACGGAGGAACCGAGGACCCGGCTAGTGTCTGAACCGGTCCTCCCCCGCCGGGGCCACCCGTCCGCCAGCGACCCGTCAGCCAGGGCCGGCTGCCACTTCATTGATTTTTTTTTTTTGATTTTTTTTTTTTTTTTATATTAAATATACGGCTACATCTAAAAAAAAAAAAAAAAAAAAAAAAAAAAGGAACAAAAGCTGCTGAACGTGCAGGATTCTGGAAACGATGTATTTCTTCTCTGGATGATGCATTTCGTTCTGAGATTTCGGAGCTGAATCACCTGATGTTATATTGTAATAATAATATTGTGGTCTGGCTCATCGCAAAACAAATGCTGCTGGGAGAAATCCGCCGTGTTTTCCCCGATCGGCTGAAACAGTCAGCCATGTTTGTAATTTCTGGCTATTTGACTAATTAAAGGGCTATAAAGGAATGTGAACCCCTGAGATTAATGTCTCGCTTGGTTACAGATCCTTTTCGTTAACCATTTCTGTGCCAGCGGGTGAGCTTTCATGTTTCCTTGCCCCGTATCAGGCCTCGCGTTGGTTTCTTGCCAACGTTGGAACAGGGACATGGAACTGATGATGTACACAGCGCTGCGTCTCTGTCGCTGCCTTGGGATAAGAGATTATATAAAGATGCGCATTAACTAAGCAGGTCGTCCGGCTCTCGCTGATTTCTTTCTAGTGATGGCCGAGGCTGGACAGATCCCGGCTGGCACCGAATGTGTGCCGTCCTATATAGATGGTGCCCGGGCCTCCGTGTATAGGGGATGGATGTAGAGGAAAGGGCATCGTCCCCGTGTCCTCCGCACGCCTGGCTCGTGTAATATTACTGCGGGCTGCGGGCTCCTGTCGGGGGCTTTGCCCCTGCGGCTGGGTCTGTGCATCACATGAGGGCGAGCGTTAAAGGCACAGCAACCAGCGTGGCCGCAGCGTTCATCCCGCGAGGGGGCTTCACCAGGAGAGCGATGACCCCTCTAATTACAGCCAGATGGCCGAGGAAACGGCTCATATTAGGGTCCGGAAGTTTTTCTCATCTTTATCTTCCATCCGCCGCAGACCCCGTCGTGTTTGGTTGCTTCCTGTGGCCCACGGGAAGGGGGGGGGCAGCAGGGGAACCTTTGTCCCTCTGGATGTTTCCACACTGCCACATCTGTTTGGCTGAGCATGATGGGCTTTGTAGTCAAGGAATAGCAGCAGGGTGTAATGTGGGTGAACCTGGAAGACAAGCTACCTAACAGAGAAGACCCAATGCCCCCCAACTGGTCACGTGGATGTTGTTAAACTGCTATTCCCATCATCCTAGACATGGCAGCAACCGGCCCCGCTGTCTGTAAAGGTTCTGCTCGTGATGGGCTTTAAAGATGCGTCATGTGTTCCTGCGGCTGCTGAGGAGCCGGTCCGTGGGGTGTGAATGTGATAACCGGCCCTTAAACACGGATGCCTCACCCCTACCGGCTCGTTCCCCTCCTGAGCCTTCCTTTGCTCGGTATGTAGCGGGGGGGCAGGTTCTGCTGCAGGTCCGTAAACAAGGTCTGCCATGGAGTGTAAGCTGTGGGGTCAAGTCTAATGCTAATGGTAGGGATGTAAGATGCTGAGATGTTCAGACTTTGGGTGGGATTGGAAGCCTGAGGGTACGAGAGATAAGAGAACGAGTAAGGAGCAGGCCCAGCACTCCTATGATACTCTATCGGTCTGGACAGGAAATTGAATGGATGATGCTGGCTCTGCCACAGGCTGCCACCGATCCCCACTTTCTCATTACACTGACGGGAAGCACACGCAGCGGGTATTTCCCAGTAAAAGCGATGGCGTCCGTGTGAAGTCCGGCTGGTAAACAGGTGACACAGACGCTACGGGACTAGGATGCGGGGAGATTGGCGGGTAAGAGGGGGCCGCGCTCGTGCTGAATGATGTGGCTGAAGCTCCCGCCTGAGGGTCTGTATTACATGGAAGGGGTTAAAAAGTGATGTCATCCCCCAAAGCCCATCTGGCCCTGGTAGCAGAAGCAGTTGTTCTGGGAGCTGCGGGTAATTACCACGGAAAATCGCTCCCCGCAAAGCCTTGAAAAATGACTCCTTTTGAAGACGTTCCCAGCCATTCTTGGGCAAATTTCTGTGAATACGATGAGTAATGACTCCGAGATATCCTGTTATGGGCACATCCAGCTCGCTGCTCCCAGTTCCCAGCTGGTTTTACTGGGAGCGCAAGCAACTGATTGCTGACCTGCCGGGGGGATGTAAAGGGCCGCGCTCCGTGCAGAGAGGGCGACTCTCCGCGCTGCGCTTACTTCCAGTAAAAACCCGAGATACCTTCGTCACGATTTATCGGGAAGACATTCCGGAGCGGCGGCGTCGAGGCGGCGGTTAATTAAGCGAAGATTTATTGCTTCTGAGAAATGCGCGGCCTTCCTCTTTAAAACGCGTCCTCAGGGCCCAGTAGGGTTTCAGGATTTAAATCTTTCTTTAAATCCCGGACTCCCGTGTGGGGGTCATCAGCGCAAGGTGAATCGTAGGCACTCGATCTGTGTGTGGGGGCCACGGCCTGCCTGACAACTCCTTAAGTGTTACTGCCCAGACTCCAAGCCCACGTGAATTGTAGTCCGGCTGGGAGTCGGTGCTGCCTTCCATTGGCCTTGGGCACATATTGCCACCGTTATTCATTCGTTGCCATCGCCAGCCTATTACAACGTGTTGACTTGGCGGAGCGATCGTGGGGTTTGCCCGGTACTTCCTAATCAGACCTCCACGCGTGCGTCATCTGACACAGGGGGTATATTGTGTGTGTGTGTGTGTGTGTGTGTGTATTGTGTGCACGCGCGGTGTAGGTGTTGCTGGCACAGCCGATTACTTTGGCTCTGAAGGTCAGAGGCTCTCTATTTAAATACATTCTGGAACGCAGCAGGAATATCACTGAAATTAAAAATGGTCATCAGGACTCGGGAACAGCCTCCCAGCAGAAGCGGTAGGGGGTAATACAGTGAGGGGATTAAACATGCATGGGATAGACATACGGCTCCTGAATCTAAGACGAGACCAACGACTGATTAAGGTTTGAGTCTTTACAGCGGGAGAAACGGGCGACTGAATGGGGCCGATCCGGTGTTTCTTGTGACGACGTGTTTGGTAAATGGCGTTCTGGGAGCCGCTGCGGATGATGAGGCCGGGGGCTTTCTTCTGGATTGTATGTTTTGTTATCATTTTATTCGCGTCTAATGTGGGAAGTTACCCGGCTTTTAGGCCTTCGACCCTCGGAGGTTCCTCCCCCGGCCCCCCGCGGTCTGTGGGAAGCCTGCGTTTTGGGCACGATTCTCAAGCATTCCTAAATTTGGACCCCCCCCCCCCCCCTGCTGGCGGCTCGCCTAATTGACCCGGAGTTTTTTTTTTTGTTTTTTTTTTCTCTTTTCCCAGAATTAGGGGGCTTAATGGAGGACATCGTGAGACGGTTATTGTGGAGTCTCGAGTCTGATCAGTCACTTCGTTATACGTTATACATTATACATGGCACACAAAAAAAGAAACAAGGGGGTGCACAGCATAAAAGGCGTAAATATTCAGATTCCCGGGTTGCTCCCAGAATATTAATGACCAAGAAACACAACAGCGAGAATTCAGCGAAAATCATTCCGAAAACCTGTATCTGCGGCCTAAATCGGGGATTCCGTCACACCGTACGGCGCTTTGTCCCGCGCAACTCATAATACCGCGGCTTCACAATGAAATACGCGAGGTGGGGGAGCGCGACTGCAATGGAGTTTTAATAAACTTGTTTTATGTGATTCGGATCGTCGTCCGTCCCGCTCAGACTTCCAAGAGAAAACGCTTATTTTCAGGGAGAACTTTCCATTTCCATGTAATTTTTCCAAAATCAGGCACTGATTGGCTGTTGCCATAGAAGTAGAAAAGGCCACTTAGGAAGGAATAAAACGGTGGCCCGGCTATGGTTTATTTGCTTTAACGGCACCTTTTTTATTGGCAATAATTTCCGAAGACTGAGGTTTTACTCCATTAACACGTAAACCATGTTTGCTTGTTTTTTTTTTGTACCCGGCCGGGTCACGGATCACGTTTCTGTGTAAATAGATGGGGGGAGGGGGGTTCCGTACATTAAAGGTTTGGGTTTCTCTGCAGCCCTTGTTGACGTCTTACTCGCCGACTCCTGAGTAGTTACTCGGCTCGTAAAACCTGCTTTACAGATCCTCGCTGCTCCCAAACTGCTTCACGCAGCCGACGGTCTTCTCCAGGTATCCTGAGCTCTGACTTTTTACCTGCAGGCAAAGACAGCTGGGGTTTTCTTTTGACTCTGCGCATGTCCCTTTAAATAAATATATATCTATATATGTGTGTGTGATGGAACTGGCTCTGCTCCATCAGCCGAGTCTGGTCCCCCGGGGGTTGAATGCGGGGTGTATTTAGGGTTACGTTGTGTGGGAGCTGAGGTCCCTCCGCCGAGGTCTCTCCTGGGACACGGACGGTTAAAGTGTTTCTGTGTTTTCCGAGAGGATTCAAGGACGTTTTTTGCTAGAAAGTCGGCTTCTGCTGGAATAGCGAGCCGCGTCTGCAGGATAAAGGCGCTCTCGCTGAATGGCCTTATAAGGACACAGACCCCGCTCGGCCGCCCGCTCACACACACGGATTTGGTTATTTTGGGTAGAAGGTCGTGTTCCAATTTACACTCCGCCCCCCCCCACCCGGGGCATTTCATGAAATGGTTAATATATTCAGAACCAAACAGGCTACAAAAGCTCATTAACCCTTTCAATATGCTGCCCCCCCCCTTCGGGACACAGAACCCGATTACTAATTATTATTAGCTTTTACTTATATAGCATCAATGATTCCTGCCGTGCTTCTTGCAGTCCCTACGTTCAAAGGGTCTGACAAATCTAGAACCGACAGACTCAGATGAGCCGATACATTAGGTACAGAGCGTTTTGGATTTACTTTACGTGGGGGGGGGGGCACGTCCAACACTTCTCGCCCCATTTACCCAAGAACCTTTGCAGATCTTACGGTTTCATTTCCGCCGGAACCCCCGTGCGGTTTGCTTTTTGTACTCTATTGGCTTGGAGCTGAGTGACAGCTGCCCGGCGCTTCCAATATTTACTTCTGAATCCATTGAAACTGCCAGCTGCCTAACAAATGTTTTTAAGGACAGTCCTACGAGCCGGAGTCCTGCGCCGGTTATAAAACAATGCAAATATTTACAGAGCCGAAGTGTTTATATTGTCTGGCTATAGGGGATATCTAAATATATAGAGGTCATGATGCCTTTAAAACTATTTCTGGGCCAGATCAACCCACACAAAGATCCATCGTCCAAAGGAGTTTTTCAGAGCTGCGTTTCGCAAGCGTGGGGGCTTTTGGCGAAGGAGCGAATGACTCTCAGCCGGCAGCGAAAGGGAAGATGAGACTTTAAAAAAAGTGTTCTGAACGTCATTGAGAGGCTGGAAATATGACATTTCTCAACAAGAAGCGAGACCCGCTCTCCGGAGAAAATGCCAGGAATCTTGGGTCTCACACATCCAGTGTAGAATTAACCCTTTTTATTGATGTACAATAATTGTAACACGCACACACACGCACGCACACACGCACTCACACTCACACTCGAGTGTGCAATAAATAATTTAACGAATTGCAACAAAGTTACTCGGGAATGAACCTGTAAATCAAAATGAACCCCCCTGCGTTTCATATGTCATTGTGTTATTACTGAAATAACGTGTAGAGGGGGAAGCTTTGAGTGTCTGACCTTTAGAGCTTACAATCTACACACAGCGTGGCAGCAGACACGTTACCAGCACGGGCCCGACATCCATTACCGTCGCCTTGGAGAGCGTTTCTTCCCCGGCACGGAGCATCCGGTCGCCGTGATGAACGGTTTAACAACACGGTTGCTACAGAAGCTTTACCTTTCGTCCCCTTTGTTAGCCAAGGGTTTGGCTGTAGTTGCCCTCGTTTCCATGGAAACGCACAGGGCGACCTTCACACCTGACTGTCCCCAAGGGAATTGGCTTCAGGGCATGTTGCCCTCATTCCCTGTTTGCAGGCAGATGTATAGACCAATAATTGAATCCCCCATGTGGCATTGTATGCAAATGAGTTATTCTGCATTGTCGTAGCCATACTGCATATCATTTAATTGTTAAAGCATTGATGCTCTGATAAATTGTGCAAAATTCAACCTAAAAATGAACAGTGGGCTCAGTTAAAATGTGATAAATGCTGCTTATAATGCATACAGTGCTATAGGTTTTGTTTTTTTCCCCCCTTTTCTCACATTTTCTTTTTCTTTATTCCCCCTCCTTTTTCCTCTTTCTTTTTTCCTTTTTTTCCTTCCTCTTTTCAGTGACGTCTGATATAAAATCTCCCTCTCTGTCAGACGCTGGTTTTCAGTAGTTTCCACAGAAATTGCTGTTTCCCGCAAAATCCATAAAAAAAGATCCCTCCGCGCGGGGAAACGAAGCCTAGTTTTCTCGTGTTACGTTTTTGGCCAGACACGTTCCTGTTTTCTTCTTTATTTCTTATTCCCTCTTAGCCTGACCTAAAGCCAAACGCGCCGAATGCTTTTACCCCGCGCTTGGCAGGAGAACCCGCCGGGGAAGCGGCGTCTCATCACAGGTGACCCTTTCCGTGACGGCATCGCTTTCCTCGTGCGCCACGTGGCTGATTTATTGCGGGTTTAGAGGCGAATCGAATGAAAACATTGGTGGTGGGTAGAGCGGTCCTCGCTAATCGTCCTGCGCGGTTATATTTACAAAAATATAAAATTAACTATAAAAACTCAAAAGTAAGCAATTCCAGAGCGCCCCCCCCTTCCAACAGCTTAATGTTGGAAGGGTTACTCGGGATTAGCGGGGGGCTTCTCGTGGATGGACGGGGAGCCGTGTCTGTCAGTCTTTTAGTCTTCTAACCTCTCGTTTTATGTCCTGCCAGCCGGACGTCACTTTCGCCTCCCGTTCGCCGGGGTTTGCCCGCTGGGTTATTATAAGGAGGGTATTAAGTGTTTTTTACCCTCCGCACGATGCGCTGTCTTGCTGCTGATGCATTTGGGGCGACGTGACGTTTGCTGCGTTTATTTCTTGGTATATTTTGCCGCTTAGGTCCCGCTGTTATCCGCGAGATGCCGGACGCCGCTAGATCTGGATTAATACCAAATTCCTAAAAGCTAGCGACCCTTCATGCAGAACGCGTGAACATTATAAAGAAACCCGTCTGTCTCGTTCTCCTCGTCACGCTCTAAATTGTCCAGGGGTGACGGTTTTTAATATTTTGGTAAATTGCATCGATTGTTGCTTTCGTTATTGGATATAAAGAAATTAAACGTCACGCGTTCTTGTAATGAATCGGGTTCATGGTCGGTGTTTCGTACGGCTCGTGCTGGTGTGACCGCGATGTTTGGTGGATAAAATCCCAGTATAACACTTGATAATTTGACTGGTCTCCGGGTCGGTGTAACTGGGGACCTCGATTGCTTCCTGATGCCCGGCAGGGGGGTGACAGCCGGCAGGTACGGGACGAACTGTTGGGACCCATTTTCAATCAGAACGCACCGATAACCTACTAAGTAAAGCTAGATCTGGTGTGTAACCGGGATCTCCCACCTTATTGTTTTATTCCCGGTATTAAGAATGAGTTCTAAAAAACCTTGCTCTGTTTTTTCTTTTTACCCCAGTTGTAGCTTTTGCCCCCATAATATAAATGTTTTCAGGCAGCTGCATATCAGCCATTTGTATGATTCTCGCTCTGTTATCTGATCCCCGATCTACTAAACACCACGACTCCTTATCATACTGCCTGTGGGGAACAATAGAACGGCTCAGTCTTAATCCCCTAGCCGAACACTCTAACGAAAGTCTATGGAGGATCGGACTTCATTAGCATTGCCATAAAGCATCAGCTCAGTGTGGTGTTTGAGCCGGGGAACTGACAGCAACGGCGGCTCCAGGTCTGCAGATAAAGGGAGTTTATTGCCGCGTGACGGCTGGAGACGCGCTGCTGGCTTCTTGGAGGTTTTCCGGCGTTCGTCACATGCAGCGGATCTGGTTTTATGATACGGAATGTGTAACATCGTATAATGCGTCGTTACCGTGGTTATATGTGTGTGGGGTTGTAAAGTGTTACATTTCCGGTGCTCTTTGATGTCACTTACTCTCCAAACACTACGGCACATAAGGCTGCTCCTGACGATGCGCAGACCCCGCAGAGACGGTAATATGTAGCCATAAGTCAGGCTTTTATAAGCAATGTATATACAGGGCTGCAGATGCATATTTAATGGTTATGGGACACGCCACGGAAAGTCTGTATAGCACAGCAGGGGGCAGCACTGAGTATTGCACATATACACCTGACTTACCAAGCAGCCAATAGGGATACAGCTTTAAATTTAAATATGCTTCTGTAAAATGCATGAAAAATATTAATGTCCACTAACCACGTCTGATCTCTTGCTGTGCAGCCCACCACGCTACCCCAGGGGACGATAAACATGAACCAATGCACCGACGTAATCGATGGCGAAAACCGCACGGGGCAGAAGTACTCCCTCTGCATCCTGACTCCCGAGGAGCATTTTATCCGGGCCGAGAACAAGGAGATCATTAACGGGTAAGCGTTAGCTGGTCGCGCAGGCTGCGGGTTAAACTGGAGAGCTGATCACAGATACAGAGGGGAACGCGAAACAGAAGCCGCGTGTGTGCACAATGTCAGGCGGCTGCTGCGAGCCAGCATGGCCGTCCTTATTCTGCTAGGTAGAAAAATTTCCATCGTGTCATAAACGCGTTACATTTATCGGCAGAGCATGAACGCAAGACATTTTCCTTCGATTTGTTTAATGGCCAACAATGGAAAGTTGTGCAAGGTCAGGGCACTGACGTTAATGGGAGATGCACGGGGGGGGGGTTGGTTGGTATCTGGCTCTTGCTGCTTGCTAAGTAGATTCAGTAGCTTGCAAGCCGGCCGACTGGCGGGTTGTACGAGGGGTCAGTTTCTGAAAGCCGTCTGTACTGAGGGGCCATAGAAATTTAAGGTGTCTCAGGCCGGCCCCCAACCTGCGATCAATAGCGGAGGTTACAACGGGACCATTGTTAATGAGAAGCAACCATGGGGCAGGCTGCCATCTCACGCCGGACGCGGGATTAGCCTGGAGACGAGGACCATCACCGGGGACAGCACCTTAGACTATTACTCCCATCTTCCTCAGCCACTCTCTCTGTTAAAGGAATAGGAGCTAGTGTTCCATCACGGCCAACGTCCCGCTGATTGACAGCTGGATCGTAGCCAGTGATTAAGGCAGGGAATTCCCAGAATAATCCATCAGACCAGTAAAAAAATTCGGGTTTTCAGTAAACTCATGGTGGATTAACATTGGTGGGGGGGGGGGGGTTTGGTTATGTGAAGCGAGAGGCATTAGTAGCAGGAAGATGGAGGAGGCTCTTTGCAAGTGTTGGGGGCAGTTCTGGAGACCCCCATCTCCAGGAGGATAACGATGTTCACAGGGAGCGACTAAAATGGGCAACGGGTCGCAGGATAAAAATTAAGAGAAGAGAGATATGGGGGGGGGGCATTTAAATACATAAAGGGGTTTAACAAAGTACAGGAGGGAAGTTACAACAAGAGACCCAAATCTAACTCTAGAGGGTCAGAGACTGAAATGGAATGGAAGGAAGTTTTACTTTACTGAGAGGGTGGTAGATAAGTGGAACCGCCTCCCAGCAGAGGTGGTAGAGGGTAATACAGTGAGGGTATTAAACATGCATGGGATAGACATACGGCTCCTGAATCTAAGACGAGACCAACGACTGATTAAGGTTTGAGTCTTTACAGCAGGAGAAACTGGCGATGAAACTAGACGGGGGCCGAATGGGGCCGATTCTATGTTTCTGAGTATTTTATGCTAAATAATAATAATTAATAAATAATAATATATAATGGGTGTGTGAAGCTTTCTGATCCCGCGCATGGAGTTAGTAAAATAATCTGCCTCCCGGTTAATGTGTCCTTTTTTTTCCCTCCCGCGTGATTCTCGTTCTTCTCGCTGCTCCTCTTTCCATGTTCGTGGCGCTCGGCCATGCGTTTTATAAACTGTGAAGTGCTGGCTCTGCACGCTCTGTTATTCCCGTGTAAATTCTCCTGCCCGCACTTGAAACACTTCATTTTCTGGCACCCTGGGGTAAAAGGAGTGATTTACTCCCCTTCGCTGGAGTCGGGTCTTCTATACAGTTTTACCGAAGTCTAAGGGGTTAAACGGAGCTCATTAGACTCGCGTTTAATAAATACAGGGATGAAAAAGCAAAAGATGCAGCCCAAAAAATCCCGCTGCGCTTCTTACAGTCCGTACCTTCGCAGCGGATATATACATTGGGTACAGCGAGCCCGGCTCACAAGAGCTTACAGTCTAGAGTTTAACCGAACTGAATTTATACCAAAGTTACGGAATGTCTGAGCCAGTATTTTAGGAAACATCTGTGTGGGGTTCACTGTGGAACAGCCTCCCAGCAGAAGTGGTAGAGGGTAATACAGCACGCATGGGATTGGGGATCCTGAATGTAATGCGATGGGATTTGAGATGCCGTTTGGGGGGCTGTATCCCTCTCTCACCGGCCGTGCTTTCCCCAGGTGGCTGGAGATGTTAATCGTTTATCCGAAGACCAACAAACAGAACCAGAAAAAGAAGCGGAAAGTAGAACCCCCGACCCCGCAGGTAACCGACCAATTACCATCTCACCCCGTGTATCAACTCCGATAATTATTCTAAGACTGCCGGCGAAATAATGAACTGGCGGGGAGCTGAGCGCCCGTAAAAGATTTATCTAGACAGTCTAGTGAGGAAGTTAAATCGGCCTCGACCGGCTGGGTGCTACTCCCGGCATGCTCAGCCAGTAGGAGAAATTGCTCATTTTTCAGTCCCATAGTCAAATGCTTACAGAAAGCACTGAGGCTGATGGGAGTTTAACGGCAATCACCAAAATCTAGTATTCTGTGGGGGGGGGGGGGGAGTGCGGGGGGGGGGTTGCAGAGGAGGAGAGGCACACAGCCTGATGTCAGAGAGGGTCTAGGGTCCATCTGCAGCTTTACTATACATGGTAAGATCCCGCCAGCTCCGTGACTCTCCCCGTCTGACTCTCTCGCCCGAGCGCCGGCTGCGATGTGCGTCTGGGACTGACCAGCGTCTCTGGCTTCTGGGCTGCAGGCCAAACCACGATACCCTCCTTCTCTTCGGCTGTTAGTGATAGGAGTCCTCGAATAAAGTCACACTTATTTATGTCCTGATGTGAAATTGTGTTCATGGTCCTCGCGTGTGTCACACGGTTACCGGTAGCGTGCTGCTGGCGGTGGGGGTAATAAAGACCATGGGGTTATTGGGCACGCAGGACCCCCCAGAACCCCACATATTACAAATTACTTTTTTTCATTTCTTGTTCCTATCCTGAATTTTGTGAAGGTTTCTCCCGGTTGGATTATTCTGCCCTTTTAGGGGGGAAGATGGGAATTCGGGGAAAAAGCCCCACAGTGGAGTTTTTGGCCGATGCCCCCTCCTCATCCTACGTGTTTCTGTGTTGTAAACCTTTAGACGCGACGTGAGCTTTTTTAAAAAATAAATAAATAAATTTCTATCCTTTTCTTTCCGTTTCTGCTCTCAGGAGCCGGGGCCGGCCAAGATGGCAGCAACCAGCACTGGGATTCCCAGCGCAGAGAAGGTCCCGGCCACCAAATCCACCCTGTGGCAGGAAGAGTCGCAGAGCAAAGAGACGCAGGAGAGCAGCAGCGGCGGCAGCAGCCCGGGGCAGATGCCCTCATCCCTGAGCGAGCCCATGTCCGAAGGCAAAGCCGGTGAGGACTTACCGCGGAGTGTGAGCGGAGCCCCTTTAGAAGCCCCAGCCCCATTTATAACATTATCTACCTAACTTTTGATTTAATGTCACTTTTTTGGTCCAAGGTTTAGTGAACGGAGACCGAACCGACGGCGGACGCAAGACCCGCGTGGAAAGCGGCTACTTTTCCCTGGAGAAAACCAAAGACTTGAAGAGCGAAGAGCAGTCGCCTCAAACGCCACCCTCGCCCTCCACCCCCGACGCACCGACCAGGTACAGTGCCCCCGACGCACTCGGCACCGAACAGGACCCCTTTTCCCCCCCAGGTCACTGGCACTGCCGGCAGCCGCAGCCAGACGAGGGGTTATCCTCCGGGCATTGCCCTCTCTTCGTTGTTAACCGGCAGTACGCTGTCCTGGCCGACGTGCCTCGCGCCCGGAGGATCAGCCACAAAGAGGCTTTCCAGGTCGAGAAGAGGCGGCTGGAGCAAAGGAGCCGAGCCAGGAGCCCGGGGAGGGAGGAGGTTGCGCGCCTCTTCGGCCAGCAGAGAAGGTGAGTTACAATTTACTGTAAGGGTTAATTATTTGGGGGTTGGGGTGAAACCGGTGCGTTGCGGACACAGAAGAGCCCTTTATGGGGTTTTTATGCCTATAAAATGTCAGTCGGGTTCTAGTATCGGCTTCCAGGCCTGGTTTGTGACATTCGTGGCTGGCGTTAGATGCACAAAAGCCGTCACAGAAACACAAGATAAACCGCTTTTTATAACGAGAAGAATATAAATCCTGCAGTGACGATGGGGAGTTTCCAGCTAACGCGGGGTGCGCAGCGCAATACGCTGCATGACCCTCTGGATCCGAGGGGTTAAAGGCCGCTGTCCGTCCTCAGGCTGTTCCTTGTGCTGTTTGTCTCCCCCAAGCGGACGCGCACCACACTCCATCTTACGAATGGCGCTTGCACTACCTCGAGGGAGCTCTTGGCTGCTGCTACTAACACGCTTTGGTGCTTTTAATGTTCTCACTAACTGTGCGTTTGTCCCAAGCTTGGTTCTTTAATGCTTAACCCTTTCCTGGGCTTGGCACATTAACACTTTCTCTGCTAGAGGGACGTAGACGGCCAGGAACGTCTCGGTATATGTGGGCTTAGCGCTCACCATCTGCCGGGGTGTTCTCCGTTCTCTTATTAGCGTATTAATCCCAGCGTAACTCGACGGTCTCTGGAAGCGGCTGCGGGATTTGGGGCCCCTGAGTTTGATGTGGATGAGGCGGGTACATCGTAACGCGCTTCCAAGCGCCATGTTTTACGAGTCAGACTACTAACCTGCTAACCCTGCTGGGCACGAGAGCTATTCCTGCCGAATACCCCGATCTCACGTTACACACCCAGACGCGTGACGTCTCTGGTTGGTATTTAAACCCCCAGGGCCCCTGTCTAACCACAGCCAATCGCAGCGTGAGGGAATTAACCCTTTCCACCATCTCCTGAAACAAGAATGCCTTGTTTATGCTGTCTGGCCGTCACTAAATATAAGGGCTGTCCAGCGGAAATAGACCCTCTGCCGTGTAAACGGTTATTTGGGGCCACGGATGACGTCCGACGGCGGGGTGGAAGATGCTCACTTGTGTTCTAAGGTCACCCCGAGTCACTGAAGACATGCGTTTCACTTGGTTATCCTTTTTGCCTGTTCGGGGTTGGCGACTGAATCATGGCAGAGAAACAGAAAGCTAACGGAATAAACCCTGTGTCCTGCATGCTGCTTCATACCCACCTCGCTATGCTTTGCTCTATACCTTATGCACACGCTTCTCACTTTCTCAAAACCTGTCTGCCTGTTTTTTATCTATATATTAAACCCATACAGCATATATATATAGCAAGTAAGCAAACCCTTCGGAATTCCCAGCATTTATGTATAAATGTGTTTAAAATATGATACAATCTTCATCTAAGTTACAATAACGAACAAACACGCTAACAATTGTACCCTTATTGAATACATAATGTTAAACATTCACCGCGTGGGTTGGAAATAGTATGTGCGCCCGCTAGGCTAATCACTTCAACAAAAGCTAATTGGAGTCAGGAGTTCTCAAACCTGGAGCCAAATCAATGACATAGAGATAGTTTGACATAAAAAACACTAAAAAATGTTGTGTTTGTGATTCTCAAGAAGCGTCTTCTGATGTGAGCCGTGCCTTGCAAGAAAGAAACCTCAGAAGGCCTATGACCAAGAATTGTTGATATGCAACAAGTCCACAGTTCGACAAAGTGTTTGTAAATGGAGACGATGTAGTACTCACTAGGAGCGGGCGCCCGGCAAAGACGGCTCCAAGGACGCAACGCGGAACACTCAAGGAGGTGAAAAAGAACCCTAGAGTAACAGCTGAAGGTTTGACGGAATCGGTTAACATCTTTGTTCATAAGTATACCATACGCAAAACATTGAGCAGGCATTGAGTCCGCGGCAGGACCCCACGGAGGAAGCCGCCGCTCTCCGATTTTAAGTTGTTTGAAGAGCACCTTGACGCCGCACAGCGCTACCGGGAAAATATTTTGTGGGCCGATTAATTAAATCCCCAGCGCGGTGAATGTTTAACGGATGCGTTCGATAAACAGATGAAAGATTATCATTGTGTGTTATTAGCTGAAGCGCGTTGTTTGTCGGCGCTTGTGACTTAGATGTAGATCACATTTTATGAACCATTAATGCTGAAAATCAGGTAATTGCAGTCGGGTTCGTTTACTTTTTCTTGCCGCTGTATATATTATAACTGCAAATGACCACAAAAAATCACCTCCTAATATTTTAATGAATATAAATGTTACCCAGTAATGCACGTGGACCATAATGCACCTTGGTTATGCCTGTTACAACTAGTTGCTTGGGGCATTCTGTCAACAAGGGGTTAAACAGTAATGCTATTTTCAGACGTAAAAGTTATCGCACTCGGCCCATCCTTATATTGTATTACTTTAGAGAGTCTGCATTTTAGTTAATTTGCAAGTGTGTGGGGGGGGGGGGGGGGGGGCTAGCGATGTTAATTTTGTCTGTATGATGGATCAAGAAAACCAAGATGCGGTAAAAACACAGAATTATTCCCACCCCCACCCTGTACCTCATTCAAAAAAAAATAATGGTAAAACAATTAGATTTCTGCATTACTGTCCCTTTAAATCAGTAACTCCCCGTGATCCGGCTACATTTTTCTATTTGTTGTTAAACAGAGCATTTCATCCCCCGTGACAGGTGCGGCCGGCCTCCCCTGCCACTAAATCCGCTGGCTTCCCCCAACGCCAGGCGAGTGCAAGCTGCAGCTTCAATACAGCCGTCTGCTACTGAAAGAGCGTTTTGTAACATTAACCTGTGACTTGTGCAATATTTTTGCTAAATGGGGGAAACCTTTTTTTGTTGCACTTGCCCTTAAGAGCGTTTCCTGTAAAGCAGGAAGTGACTAGTGTACAAGGAAGTCACCCCCACCAGTCTGCTGAAATAAAATCATAGCATCTGCCGGCAGATCGGCCCCCGTCTGGTCGCCCGTTTCTCCCGCTGTAAAGACTCAAACCTTAATCAGTCGTTGGTCTCATCTTAGATTCAGGAGCCGTATGCCTATCCCATGTATGTTTAATACCCTTGCTTTATTACCCTCTACCACTTCTGCTGGGAGGCTGTTCCACTTATCTACCACCCTCTCAATAAATATTGCACACATTGTAAATATTTTTTTTTTTTTAAATACTGTATTTGTTGATTTACAGAACGCTCTTCTACGCAGTAAAGCTTGTGTTTTAGCTGTAGTTCCCACTCAGAAATATGACGGGGCTGTTCAGATCAAAAAACAAAAAAAATTATCCCGGTTGTCCACCTGCTTGTTAGTGATAAATGTCTTCGTTAAAACTAATGCCAATCGCTGTCCGTATTATAGATGAAGGTGATGATTTTGAGCTGATAACGTGAGATTTTTCCTTTTTGTGACGTGTTGCTGATCACTCATTCTCCAGCGTTGTTCTGTTTCCAGGTTCTCTTCCTCTGCACCTCCTCCTCCTGCTGCTGTGCGAGGTGGCCGTCTCTCTCTGCACCCCGCTTCGCTGCCATCTCGTCTTACTGTCCGAGCGTAGGAGACGAGAGACGCGACTTTCTGTCTTCTGCGAGAATCAAATCCGCCTGTTCATTATTTTATTTATTTTCCCCTCTTTCTCCAAAAACCTCCTCTGTTTGCCTTACCCTGCCAGGCAGGCCGTGGGTACAAATAGCAGTAATGTGTGCTTAG